>CM038681.1:567783625-568073324 GCA_021605205.1 Aegilops longissima | reverse complement strand
TTATTTTCATATTTGAGTTTTCTCAAATTTTGAAAAGAGGATCGATTGACTTTAATTATTTTCTTTGAATATTTATTTTATTAAAATAAAAGAGAGAGGATAAAATGACTTCCTCAAAAATAAAGAAATATTGGAGATTTAATATTAAAATCAAATAAGATTTTTATTCAGATTTTTATCGCTATTTTATTTGAATTAGGAAAAATATGTGTTTTTCAAAATTGCATTAGAGTCCCCAAATAAATGTTCACCTTGTCCGGCTTATTTTTAAAGGCGGGGAAATTTTATTTCAGGATTTTTGGAGTCCGTTTAGTATTTCTTTTCTTTCTTTTTCTGCACGTCAAAATTATTAAAAACCGACCGGCCGCACTGCCGAAGGGACTTCCGAGGGGCTTTATAAGTCGCTACCGCCGAGTCCCTCAGAGCTCAACAACAGCTCACCCGCCACATCAAACCCTAGCTGCCGCTTCACGCTTATCCTGGCCACAAGCTGTCCGCTGCCAAGGCCAAGGCACGCACGACGCCCGCTCACTGCCATCATTGCCGTGCCACGCCAGAGTTTATCCGCCGTCTTGCTTAGCTGTGCCATCAGACCGAGCTGCGACTGGCCTGCTGCTCGCCTTACTTGGCCGAGGTAGCCTGGCCGCCTCGTTTTTCAAACCCTAGATCCAGTTCGGTTTTTTTTTCGGTTTAGTTTTTTTAGCGAACGCCTGTTCGTTCATTCGTTTTAACGAACAGTTTTCACCGTTTAACCGCAGACAGCGAACGCCCGTTTGTTAGCCTGTTCGTCAGTTTTTCTTTTCTCAGATTTATCATGATTATTTTTTATCGCGATTTGTGATCCGATTTTTGTTTTTGTTTAACTTTTCGCTCGTTTATCGGAATCAGGCGATTCAAGCGCCTAGAGTTTCGTATCGAAACCCTCTTTATTTTCAATCAACTTAAACAAGTTTTTGCTACTGTAAAAATTGACTTTAGTCTAGATTAGTAAACGAAGCTTGTTTCTTTCGCAGTTTGAGTTTCGTTGCTTTTTTTGATTTGATTCTTTTTGCAAACCGGAGTTCATAAGTTGAACTTTCTGGTTAGATCTTCTTATTTGAGTTTTACCCGTGCATCTTTGCTTTATGGCTTATTGTATGATTTTTTGTTTGCGATAGAGTACCCGGAGTATGAAGCGTGTTACTACGAGTCTCTAGGTTTCGCGGATCATCAGCAAGGCAAGTAACACTTTGATCATACCTCTTTACTACCCAGTTTTATTGCATTAGATCAATCCTCAAACAATTGCATGGTTAGGATCTGATTAAATTGTGGGTATGGGAAGTAGTTGAGGTAGTACCTATTCACCTGTTTATTATCAAACCTATGGGAGTTACTTCTGCGTTGCTTTTATTGCCATGCTATGCTCGTAGACGTGGATTGGGTTTGAGAGTATTCATGTCTGATGTGAGTATTGTAAATTAATGGTTAACTTAAGGTGGCAACTTTAATACACATCTGGGTGGATTGAGGCACCTAGGGAACCCAGTGATTGCCTGTATTTTTGGAAATCCTGGGTAGCGTGATTCTCCTATGGACCGCCACCTGTGCTCAAAGGGATCATGAGATTATTCATGCTAGAAACTTCCGTGTGCAGCCACAAGCCATTATGGGCTCTGGCATAGTTGAGTATGTTGTGTGACCTCTTTTAGTGGTAGGCTAGCAGATGTAGGGGATCTAGGTGGTACTGTCTACCCATAGTAAAGAGTTAACGCTTCTGAAAGACTGTGTCTCGGTCATCAGTTTCTCAAACACCATGTAGTGCGAGAAATCTAACGGAGGAGATCAAGTCTTGTGGGGAAAAGTGCGCAAACCTCTGCAAAGTGTACAAACTAATCATGGTTAGCCGTGTCCCGTGTTATGGACACTCAATGTTTAACAACTACCATGATAGTTAAATAAATTTTATTCCTTTGTTGTAGGGAAAAATTGGCTTTTCGCAAAACATATTAACCATACAGCCTCCACCAAGCCATATATGCATGTAGTGATAGCCTTATTCTGTTCATTACTCTTTTGTGTTACATTGCCAGCATATTCTATGTGCTGACCCGTTTTCGGGCTGCAACGTATCATGTTGCAGACTTTTCAGACGACAAGTAAGGTGCCTTAGGTCATGGTCTTTCACTCAGTGATGTCGTTGGAGTTGATGGAATCACTTTATCTTCCAATTCTTCCGCTGTTATCATATTAGATGGCCTTTAGCCATATTTATTGTAATAAGTTCTCTTTTCAGACATTCGATGTAATAAGTGTGATTGCTACTGTTGTAAATCCTCAAGCATCGTATGTGGTCAAGATTACCGATCCAGTGGATGACATCGATGCACGAGATCGACCGCTTGAGGTCCTGATCGCTACAAGATGGTATCGAGCACACGCACGACCGTGAGGGACAAGACCACTAAGCTAAAGCCCTAGATCACTACTCTCTTCCCATTTCTGACTTCTCTCCATTTTCTACTCTTTAGGATGGCGGATGCAAGGATCAAGTTCATGCAACCGAATGAAGACACCCCTTTTGGACGCCACTTGAAGGAAGTCACTAGGTACCTGAACATCGGAATACCAAGCTTCACCGGGACTTACAACGCCACTTTACTAGAAGAGGAGCATTGGATGATTCAAGTTCAAGTTCCAGGAAGGACATTTACGCCAGTCACTGAGCCCATAGAGTTTTCCTTTGATGCACCAACCTGGAGTCTAGGAAAGAGCATGGCAGCCCACATCACCATGGGATGCATTGGAGAAGTTTACCACAAGGATCTCAAAGATATGATCTACTAGATTAGTGGGCGCCGAGATGAGCAATGGGATATGATCAGCACCAGGAAGGATAGATCGATTGCAGCTTTCATCCAGGAGTTAAACCAGCACATTCGATGCCAGGAGAACCAGATGTGCGCAGGCATGACAGATTTGAAGAAGGCAATGACAAGGATCACGGAGCTGGAGGAAGAACTCAAGGCTACTCGCGAAGATTATGAGGAGGAAATTGTCGTACTAGTGGAGAAGAATGACGACCTGACAAGGAAGCTGGGAGTATTCATGGGAGACCCCGCGGTAGGAGGAGAAGACAACGATTCCACTTGCCCGGAGAACTACATCATCATCGACGACACCGACTCGGACCCCGACGAAAGCGATGATGACTACGTTGATGAAGCTGGAGCGGATATCGTGGAGTCTTCGACCGATCAATATTTCTAGTCGACCACCATATCAGTAGTAGTATTCCACCATGTATATAGTATAGTCCGAGCACTTTTGTAACGATAGTTCTAGACCGATTGTATGCCCTTGCTTGATTGATTGAGTGATATGTTTGTGTTTGTCTCATGTGCATATGGGTAGTGTTTTCCCCCAAGACCTCATTCTATTCTGAAGTCTCACCTTTTCTACACCCAGCAGAGGCCTCCGAGACGCGACAATGGGTTTGCTTTCCCGCCGGAGCTCACTCAGTTGATCCAGCAGTAGAATGCATTGATGCAGATACTAGTCCAGAATCAGAATCAGGGGAACAACAACAACAACCCACCACCACCACCAGTTGATTACTTAGCCCGTTTTCTAAGGCTGAAACCGCCGGTGTTCTCTAGTAGCACTAAGCGATAATTGCAGATGATTGGCTCCGCAAGATTGGAAGGGAATTGACCACTGCAGGATGCACAGATGCGGAGAGAGTGTGTTTTGCCGCACATCAGCTTGATGGACCCGCGGCATCATGGTGGGAGAATTTCACAGCCACTACCCCATTGACACTGTGACATGGGACCAGTTTCAGCAAGCTTTTTGCACTGCCCATGTATCAGCAGGAGTTATGGCCATGAAGAAGCGCGAGTTTTGCAACTTACGCCAAGGAGGACGCACCATTGGCTAGTATGTGGATGACTTTAGTAAGCTAGCACGTTATGCCCCAGATGACGTTGCTACGGATGCAGCTAAACAGGAGAAGTTTCGGGAAGGACTGAATGATGAGCTGAGCATGCAGTTGATGGTGGCATATTTTAATAACTACCAGGAGTTGGTAGATAGAGCTCTCATGATTGAAGGGAAGCAGCAACAAATTGACAACCGCAAGAGGAAGTATGGACAAGGGAAGTATAATTCTGGAGCTCAGCAGAGACCCCGTTTTACCGCGAACTCGGGAGGAACCCTTCAGCATAACCATGGAGGTCACAATCACACTGGAGGAAGTTCGCACAACCATAGTGGCTCCAAGAACGGGAATGGTAATGGAGGAAGCAACGGACAGGACCGTTCCAACCCAGCAACGCCCGCTAAGAAAGATCTAAGCCACGTTACTTGCTACAAGTGCCAGAGGACTGGACATTACGCCAATGAATGTCCTGAAGCTAAGAACGGAAACGACAATGGAAGCTCTGGGAAGAAGCCCAACCCTTTCAAAAGGGGACAAGTGAACCACATTAGCATGGAGGAGGTTGAAGCGCAACCCGATGCAGTAATAGGTAAGTTTTTGGTTAAGTCATTTACTGCAGTCGTACTTTTTGATACTGGTGCATCGCATTCATACATATCAAGGGGATTTGTGGATAAGTTTAAACTGCCAACCCAAGCCCTTAGGTCACCCATGTTAGTAACCTCGCCAGGAGCGGAGTATATGTCTAGCCTATGGTGTGATCGGTTACCATTAAGGATTGGTAACTACCTGTTTCCCTCGGACCTAATAGTATTGGAGTCACAAGGACTGGATGTGATATTAGGCATGGATTGGTTATCGAAGTATGGAGGGAACATTGACTGCGCCAGTAAGTCGATTTTGCTCACCACCCCAGAAGGAAGAAGGATCAAGTATGTATCCCGGCATGTGCCGAATAGGACTCAAGTGAATTCCTTATCAGGAGTTGTATAGGAGGAAGTATCAGTGGTGAAGGATTTTCCGGATGTATTTCCAGAAGAGTTGCCAGGCATGCCACCGGATAGAGACATTGAGTTTTTGATCGAGCTATTGCCAGGCACAGGGCCAATATCTAAGAGACCGTACAGAATGCCCACAAAGGATTTGGAGGAAATTAAGAAGCAGATTAAGGAGTTACTGGATAAGGGCTATATACGCCCAAGTTCGTCACCTTGGGTATCACCAGTACTTCTAGTCGAGAAGAAGGATGGATCGTTGAGAATGGTTGTTGATTATCGAGGATTGAATGAGGTGACGATCAAGAACAAGTACCCACTGCCGATGATCAATGATTTGTTTTGTCAGCTGCAAGGAGCTAAAGTGTTTTCTAAGATCGATCTGCGATCAGGGTACCACCAGCTGAAGATTCGCGAGCATGATATACCTAAGACAGCCTTTACCACGAGGTACGGGCTATATGAGTATACCGTTATGTCATTTGGTCTGACTAATGCACCTGCCTATTTTATGAACATGATGAACAAAGTGTTTATGGAGTTTTTGGATAAGTTTGTCGTGGTGTTCATTGATGATATTTTGGTCTACTCGAAGAATGAAGAGGAACATAAGGAGCATTTGCGTTTGGTACTTGGGAAGCTCAGAGAACATCAGCTATACGCCAAGTTCGGCAAGTGTGAGTTTTGGCTGAAGGAAGTTTGATTCCTTGGACATGTTATATCTTGAGAAGGAATAGCGGTAGACCCCAGCAAAGTTGTCACTGTGACAAATTGGGAGCCACCCACGTCAGTTGGAGAGATCCGAAGTTTTCTTGGACTCGCAGGATACTACCGGAGGTTCATTGAGAATTTCCCAAAGATTGCAAAGCCTATGACGGAGTTGTTGAAGAAGGACACCAAGTTGAGATGGACTGAGGAATGTGAGGCCAGATTTCAAGAGTTGAAGAAACGCTTGGTTACATCACCAGTGTTGATTCTGCCAGATCAACGAAAGGATTATGAAGTGTTTTGCGACGCTTCTCGTCGAGGACTTGGAGCCGTACTTATGCAGGAGGGAAGAGTTGTTTCATATGCCTCACGACAGCTTAAACCCCATGAGTTGAATCACGCTACCCAGGATTTGGAGTTAGCAGCCGTAGTGCATGCGTTGAAGACTTGGAGACATTTTCTCATCGGTAACCATTGTGAGGTATACACGGATCACAAGAGTTTGAAGTATATCTTCACGCAGAAGGAGTTAAATCTCAGGCAGAGGAGATGGTTGGAACTCATTAAGGATTACGATATGAAATTGCATTATCATCCCGGAAAGGGTAACGTAGTAGCCGATGCGTTGAGCCGCAAGAGTCATGTTAATACACTCATGACCGGAGAGTTACCCGAGGAGTTAGCGGAGGATCTTCGTGAGCTACGTTTGGAGATAGTTCCGAGAGGCTATGTAGCAGCTTTGGAGATTTAATCTAGTTTGATGGATAAGATCAGAGAAGCTCAGAAGATGGACAAGGAGATTGCCGATATAAAGGAAAGGATGAGCAAAGGAAAGGCTAAAGGATTTCGTGAGGATGAGCACGATACCTTATGGTTTGAGGACCGCGTATATGTGCCTAATGATCAGGAGATCAGGAAGTTGATTCTGCAAGAGGCCCATGACTCACCGTATTCAATTCACCCAGGAAATACTAAGATGTATCTGGATTTGAAGGATAGTTTCTGGTGGACCGGAATGAAGAAGGATATTGCGGAGTATGTAGCAGTTTGTGATGTATGTCAAAGAGTGAAGGCAGAGCATCAGAAGCCAGCAGGATTGCTACAACCATTGCCGATACTCGAATGGAAGTAGGACAAGCTATGCATGGATTTTATCGCGGGATTACCGAGGACTCGTTCAGGCTATGACTCGATATGGGTTGTAGTCGATCATTTGACGAAAGTAGCTCATTTCATCCCAGTAAAGACCACTTACACCAGTGCTAAGTTGGCAAAGATATACATGATCAGGATCGTATGTCTGCATGGAGTTCCGAGGACCATTGTATCAGATAGAGGAACCCATTTTACCTCCAAGTTTTGGAATCAGTTGCATGAGACTTTGGGAACTAGGGTAGAGTTCTGTACAACTTTTCACCCGCAGATAGATGGACAGACTGAGAGAGTCAATCAGATTCTGGAGGACATGTTGAGAGCTTGTGTGCTAGACTATGGATCTAGTTGGGACGATAATTTGCCGTACGCAGAGTTCTCTTACAACAACAGCTATCAAGCCAGTTTGAAGATGGCCCCTTTCGAAGCATTGTACGGAAGGAGGTGCAGAACACCGTTGTTGTGGGATGAAGTTGGAGATCGAAAGTTGTTTGGACCAGATTTGATTAAAGAGTCTGAAGAGAAGGTTAAGCTGATATGCGATAGACTCAAGGTAGCGCAATCCAGGCAGAAGAGCTATGCGGATTCCAAACGCAAGGAGACAGTTTACGAAGTCGGAGACAGAGTGTATCTTCGTGTATCACCACTTCGAGGAGTGAAGCGTTTTGGAGTTAAGGGAAAGTTAGCCCCGAGATTTGTAGGACCTTATCGCGTTTTGGAACATATGGGAGAAGTCGCCTACAAGTTGTAATATCCCGAAGGATTGTCAGGAGTTCACGATGTGTTTTATGTTTCCCAGTTGAAGAGGTGCCACGCAGAGATGGCTGATATCCCTCTGAGAGATGGAGTGCCACTGGAAGTGATACAGTTGGATAGCGACTTGACCTACGAGGAGAAGCCACTTAAGATTCTTGAGTTTGCTAGCCGAGTTACATGCAGCAAAGTTATCAAGTTCTACAAAGTTCTGTGGAGCCACCATACCAAGGATGAAGCCACGTGGGAACGAGAGGAAGACCTACGGAAAGATCACCCTCACCTATTTTCTAGCCAACCCGAATCTCGAGGGCGAGATTCATCTTAAGGGGGGAAGGTTTGTAACATTCCAAATTTTTTATTTGGAATGTTATGCATTAGATCATCATTGCATATCATATTTTATTGCATTTTGTCTTGATCCTAGAAATTCTACGCAACTCAAGGACCCACGAAGAGAGTTGGGAATTTCATTATTTTCATATTTGAGTTTTTCTCAAATGTTGAAAAGAGGATCGTTTGATTTTAATTATTTTCTCTTCGAATATTTCTTTTATTAAAATAAAAAAGAAAGGATAAAATGACTTCCTCAAAAATAAAGAAATATTGGCGATTTAATATTAAAATCAAATAAGATTTTTATTCGGATTTTTATCGCTATTTTATTTGAATTAGGAAAATATGCGTTTTTCAAAATTGCATTAGAGTCCCCAAATAAATGCTCACCTTGTCCGGCTTATTTTTAGAGGACGAGGAAAATTTATTTCAGGATTTTTGAAGTCCGTTTAGTATTTCTTTTCTTTCTTTTTCTCCACGTCGGAATTATCTCCCCCTAATAATAAACCAGCGATTGCTTCTGGTCGTCCATCATCGTGGCAGTTTTTCAAAAAAGCCCCTCAGTTTACATGAAATAACCCCGTCATCCCTATTTTAGTAAATCACAATCCCTATTTTACTAAATAATCTGTCGCACCGGCAGTGTTGGAGGCCGCCGCGGCGATCGGGGTGGACGGGTGGTGGAGCAGGGGCCCCGGCGAGTGGGGAGCAGGAGGTGTAGCGCATCCAGTTGCCAAGACGGCGATCGCGAGCCCGCTGACGCACTGCCGCCCCTGCATCGGACCACGAGGCCGTGGCCGGGCGATGACGGACGAGGTGGCGGCGAGGGCCCCCGAAGCGGGAGCAAGAGGCACAATGCATCCTATCGCCAGACGGCGCCGCGAGCTCATGCAAGACCTTTGCTCACCCGGTGTGGACTCAGAGGCCATTCCGACGGAGAGAATCAGGATGAGGTGGATGCCGCTGCTGCGAGCCATCCCGATGGCGACGGCGGCCATCGTACGCTTTCTCGCTAGCTGTCCGCCGTTGGCAGTCCCCTCCGGCCTTGACGCGGACGGGAGGGAGAGACCCCTGATGTCGATGTCTCCATCATGTTGCGCGTGCCCACGCGAATCTCGTCGGAGAACCTGAGGGGTCGCTGTCCAAGGGGAAGGAGTGGAAGAGGACGCTGGCGTGCAAAGTTGTACGAGGTGCAGATCCCGCTGAAGGTCTGCCGCGACCGCGCCGTAGCCGGGGCGTGCGCCGACGGCCTGCAAGCATAGAACGAGATGAGGAAATGAGAGAGAGAGAGAGAGGGAGAGAAGGAGAGGGGGAGGGATAGGGGACGGGGTCTGGTGGCGGCGCTCGCTCCGCTGGAACGAAGGGCGTCAGCGATGCACATTCAGCGCTGCATATCTGTGGAAGCACGGGCATGAGAAAGAGGGATGGAGCGAGAAAAGGGAGCTGGATGCAGATGAATCTTGGTGGGTGGACACGAATGGATAAGATAGCGGTGGGGGTACACACGTCACAGCCTGATGGTGTTACGTATCTGCTGCTCAGCCTCAACATTTTTTTAATAATATTTCTTGCGTTTGGGCCAACACTTAATAGTCAAGAAAATTATTGGAACGAAATATAATCTCCAAATCAAAACTTTCATTAAAAAACTACATAATCTAAATCATTAGAATTCAAATCTTTTGATAATTTTATAAAATACTTTAAATTAATTATTAAACTCTGAAAGAGTTTGCAAGGGCATCTCCAACACCGTCCCTCAAAATGCCCGCAACCATCCAGACCGCATGGTGCGTCCGTGTTTTACCAGCCAACGCGGGCCTGTGTCGATCCACCGACCGGTCCGGACTTACTTTCTCTTGCAATCTAAAAACAAACTGAGGGCTTTACGGGTGTCCGGACCGCTGCCACACTCGATTCTATCTGCCATGACCAACCCAAAAACCCCTCCCTTGCCCATGTCCCTTCCTGCCCGAAGTGGTCAGCATCGTTCCAGAGCACCGATACTGCATTCATGTCGGCTTAGCGTAGAAGCGAAACCGGTGGAGAGCACTGCCCGCGCCGTTTTCTGGTACACACGACTCCTCTCGTCATTCCGCCTCCCTACATTAAAGATGCGCGGGTCCAGAGGAACCTACTCTGGCGCCACACGTCTGTTCGTCTATGGCCCGCCATTAACCACCTCATCGCTTGCCCTGCCATTTGCCGACTATTTAAACTCCAGCCCCAGCCATAACCGCATCCATCCTCCTCGTCGCACCACGCCCGAAATGGCCTCCTCAAACTCCAAAGCCATTTTGGACAGCCTCTTGTCTAAGCAAAAGAAGGAGATGCCGCCATTGATGTTGGCTGTTGGCTGGCAGACAGAGGCCGGCGCTGGCTGATGACGAGTTGACGCCACCCTCCTCGCCGGTCCATGTCGGCATCACCATGGGCAAGCCCGGTGCTCACTACATTGAAATGGTGTTGGACGAGCGAAAGGCCATGTTCCAACAGGCGCAAGCCGACCAGGAGTACAACTTCCACCTCCTCAACAAGCACCGACAAGTGGTGGAGCTACTCGCCACTGGAACGGTGATTGCGTCAGATGTGAACCAGGTGGAGGAGGAGGTGCTGGTCGACTCCTATGCACCACCTGCGAAATCAGCCACGTGTAAGAGCAAGGATCAGGAAGAACTTGCCAACTCCGCCATGCCAGCGCCTCGCCACCACGACCACGAAGACGACACATCCAAGGGCGTTGCGGGAAGCAAGGAAGAGTAGAGCATGGGAGCTCGCTGGCGCTCGGGCCCGAGGAAGGCCACCGCCCTTTTCGTTGCCGCTGAAACCAAGCTTGACGGGCTCAAAATCGTCGATCGATTAGCGCTTGCAGATTGTGGAGGTGGAGGCTACAAAGGCGGAGCTAGAGTTTCAGTTACTGGAGCTCGTGACCGGCCGAAAATGGCGAATGGGCGTTGGCGGTCATTTAGACTGGGTTTAGAGTATGATTTAGTTCAAATATGTCGAATTGTAATTAGTTTGCTTCGAATTTTATGAATATCGTCCGGTTTGTTTAAATATCCATCAAACTTGTTCACTTCTGTTAAATTCCTTTCGAAGTACAATGCCGGGGAAACGACAACTATGGGATCACAAGAATCCCTACTACGGTTGCCGAGGCACGGGGTTGCGAGAAGAGCAGGATTAGTAACCAGCACAAGGATCGTTTATCCAGGTTCGGGCCGCGAGGATGCATAAAACCCTAGTCCTGCTTTGGTGGGTGTATTTCAGAGAGTTCTTGAGCTCTCGAACTAGCTGTGGTGAGTGCGTGGTTCGAAAGAGCCGAATCCTTCTCTAGTATGCCATGGGCCTCCTTTTATAGTCGAAAGGGGCTGCCATATTGGCACACAAGAGGTGGAAAAGCGCATAGTGCTATGAGCTTATCGCTCGTATTACAGGACAAGACGCATTTAATGCGTAGCTTAGGTGTCCCCTTGCTTTATCGGGGACGGGGGCGAGGCCCGTCCCGTCCGTCGCCGCTCCTTCTCGCTTCGACATGCGCCCTGGCCAGTGAGGCATGCGGTGCCATGTAGGCAGGCAGGCAACTGGGGTGGCGCGGTGGTGGAGCCTTCACGAAGATCTACATGCCGCCATGCAGGCGCTTGACGAGTTGGCCCGGGAGCTGCATGTTGCCACGCAGGTGCCTGCTCAGCTGGTTGAGCTGGCAGCTGCATGCGAACGACAGCAGTAACTTGGTTGACGCGGGCCTGGCGGTGGCCCTGCTGGCGTCCTTGGTGAGGGCTTTGCCGGGTGGCCCAGCAAGGGTCTTGCCGCGGCGCGCTGTCGTCCCCGGCAAGGACCTTACCGGAGGTCTGGTGGCCTTCCTCGGCAAGGATCTTGCCGAGGATCGTCGTATTCTAATCCTCATCTGATCTTGAATATGTCTTCACAAAGATCTGCATGCCACCACAGAGGTGCCTCCCGAGCCTTGGCCCCACGTGGATGATGGTGTTGGGGACCGTGGGCTCAAGGGTGGCTCGCTCTGTTGGTGTGGGGCGAGCTGCCCCGGCAAGGGTCTTGCCGGGGCTGCTGGGGCTGCCCCGACAAGGGTGTTGCCGGGGGAACCTGCTTCATCCCTCTGCTCTTTTGTGGTCTTGGCCTTGGCGTTGCTCTGGTAGCCTCGGGCTTCGGTCTTACCTTGGCTCACCTCCCCTGTTCTGCTTGGCGTGACCGTGGGCGCGGCTCCAACTGCCCGTGCACAGGTAAAGGGGTACAAAAGTGTGCCCCTCCTTTTGTACACCGACAGGAGCCCCCGGGCCTAGGCCACACATAAATGTGACACGTTGTTGGGCCAGGCCCAAAACGGTGCGCGGGCAGGCGGGGCGGTTTTTACCGCGGTAAAACTCTTCGCGCGCTTCGCTTCCCATGACCCGCGCGCGGCGCGGCGTGGCATGGAGGGGTGCGTGTGACGTGGGCAGCATGCGTGGGGCGGTTCCTGCACGCATGCGTCACATCACAGTAAATGGGCAGCGCGACCTGCACTTTCCCTATAAAAATGGATAACTGCGGGTGCACTGTTCCTTTTACCCTTCGTGCAAACCCCAATCCCGGAAGCCTCCGCTCGTCTTCCTCCTCCTTTCCCGGCACCGTCATCACCGGCCCACCCGTGGGCGGCCACCGAGGTGTTCTCTTGGTGCTTTCTGCTGCTCGTAGCTCGCCTAGGCGCCCCTTTTGCCCTCTCGCCTCCTTGACCCGAGGAGAGGGACAAGAAAGGGATTACGAGCATCTTATCTCTTTTTTAGTTTGTAAGCCTGCGGGCCTTTGTTAAATTTAGAACTTGTAATCCCCTTGCTGATGTTTTTCATTCCATATGAACTGTACCTGTATGGGATGTTTTTAATGAAAAAGGGATGCTTGCCGGGTTTTTCGTTCGCGGGTAGACCCCGCGACAAGGAGCGAATCCTTGTTATTATTTAAGATAAAGGTTTTTCGCCCGGCGACAGGCCTTGCCGTCCCCCTCACTTCACTCGACCATTCTCGCGCTCTTGGCGGAGGCAAGGATGAAGTGGGCTTTAGGCTCCTCATTCTACCTCCTTGCCGCCGCGGCTACAACCAAATCCATACCTAGGAGATAATCCTTAGGTATAGGAAAAAGGGGAGCACGGTAGCCTGGAGATAAAACGAGGTTTCACATGCCCCAGTTCCGTTCCGAAATGCACGATAGAGGATGAAAGACTTATCTGGTTCTGCAGCCCCCGGCAACCTCATCTTGCCGCGGTTGGATCCTTGTGCTTGCAGCCCCCCGCAACTCTGGTTTGCCGGGGTCGGGACGCGGGTCCGTTTCCTTTCTTCCAAGTAGCTCAGCAGAAGTGCTCATGTGCCCTGCGAACCAAAGGAGGACAGAAAAGAAACAGATGGACGCGCACTCGACCTCTAAGCTAGGGGTTAGTCGCTGCTGAGCACTATCAACCCTAACCAAGGAAGAGACTCGACCTAGCATGCATGCTATGACTTAGGGCGCCAGCACTTCATTTATTTATGCTCAGGGTCTACGCCTGACTTTGTACAAAGGGTTACATGCCTTGCCGGCAAATCTTGTACAAAAGGTGGCTTGCCGAGAGGCCCGGCAAGCCGCGCCTTACGGGTAAAACTTGCGAAGATGCTCGATGTTCCAGGAGTTGCTCATCGGGACAACATCTTGATCTCGAGCAGGATGCGCCGGGCCGTGACTCAGATTACCCGATAAGGGCCTTCCCACTTTGGCGTCAACTTGTTGGAATTCTTGGCCGACTGAACGCGCCGAAGAACAAGGTCGCCTTCCTCAAAGGTTCGGGCATGAACCTTGCGACTATGGTAGCGGCGCAAGGCTTGCTGGTAGCATGCTGCTCTCACAGCCGCCCGAAGATGATCTTCCTCAAGGAGCATCGCGTCATCTTGGCGCAACTGCTCTTGCTCAAGCTCATCATAAGCGAGCACTCGAGGTGACCCGTATATGAGTTCCGTGGGGAGAACTGCTTCTGCCCCGTAGACCAGGGAAAAAGGTGTCTGGCTGGTGGCTCGATTTGGCATCGTCCTGATCGACCAAGGAACCGCCTGCAATTCATCAATCCAGCGCCTTCCGCTCTTGTCCAGCTTGTCAAAAGTCTTTGCTCTTAGGCCTCGCAACACTTCAGCATTCGCCCTCTCCGCTTGGCCGTTGCTCCGTGGGTGTGCCACGGAAGCAAAACAGACCTTGCTGCCGAGGTCTTGGATGTATTGCATGAAGGTGTGGCTTCTGAACTGCGTGTCGTTGTCGGTGATGACTCTATTTGGCACACCAAAACGGCAGACCAGTCCCTTGAAAAACTTGACAGCTGATTGAGCAGTCACCTTTCTCACTGCTTCCACCTCCGGACACTTTGTGAACTTGGCGATTGCAACGTACAAGTACTCAAAGCCCCCGACAACGCGGGGAAAGGACCTAGCATATCGAGCCCCCAGACCGAGAATGGCCAGGAGAGAGGGATTGTTTGAAGGGCTTGAGCTGGTTGATGAAGCTTCTTTGAATGGAACTGACACGCTTCACACTTGGTTACTAGTGTCGTCGCATCCTGGAGGGCGGTGGGCCAAAAGTAACCTTGCCGGAACGCCTTTCCGGCAAGGGCCCTCGACCCTATGTGGGAGCCACATATGCCTCCATGTATCTCCGCCAACAGCTCCAGTCCTTCCCCCTGGGGGATGCACATCAATTTAACGCCGTTCGGCCTTCTCCTGTACAGGACCTCGTCGACAAACTAGTACAGGGCGGACCGACGGGCTACTTTCTCCGCTTCTTCCTGCTCCTCTGGAAGTTCCCCTGTTTGGAGGAATCAGACAGTATGCTGTTCCCACGCCGGAGCCTGGGGCTCGACGGCAAGGACCAAAGGCATTTCCTCAGCCATATGCTGTTGTCTCCATGGCAGGGCTTGACGCTCTGCCGGAGCAGTTGTCTTTGGCGGGCTCGGCGTCCTGGCAGCACCCTTGCCAGCAGCCCTGTGGGGCTCGGTAGGAAAGTACTTGTCGGGACCTGACTTCCTCCGCTTGTTCTGCCCTGCTGATGGTTCGACGGATGGTTGAGTTAACGGAGTAAAAGGTACTGCTTCACGTGTAGTTTGAATGCAGCACGCTTTGACAGGTAATCGGCGGTGTCGTTCTCCATTCGGGGGACGTGCTCCGCCTGGATACCGTCAAAGTGCTCCTCCAGCTTTCTCACTTCATCTACGTAAGCTTCCGTCAATGGGCTTTGGTAATCCTTGTTGACCTGCCTGACAACGAGATGCGAGTCCCCCCTGATGATGAGCTTCTTAGCCCTGAGGTCTACCGCGATCCTGAAACCGGCAAGCAATCCCTCTTACTCAACAGTGTTGTTGGTGTACATCTCCCGGGGAAAGTGCATCTGGATCACGTACTTGAGGTGCTCTCCGGAGGGTGCGACGAGCAGCACACCGGCACCGGCGCCTTTTAGCGAGAAAGCCCCGTCAAGGTACATGATCCAGTCGCGGTCTGCCTCCTTGCCGGGGAGAGTGGTCTGGTACGTCCATTTTGCATCATGCTTTTATATCGATATTTATTGCATTATGGGCTGTTACTACACGTTATGTCACAATACTTATGCCTATTCTCTTATTTTACCAGGTTTACATAAGGAGGAGAATGCGGCAGCTGGAATTCGAATTTGGAAAAGGAGCAAATATTAGAGACCTATTCTGCACAACTCCAAAAGTCTTGAAACTCCACGTAAGTCATTTTGGGAAATAATAAAAAATATCCAGCGGAAGAAGTTCACTAGAGGGGGCCCCACCTGGCGACGAGGGTGGGGGCGCGGCCTACCCCCCTGAGCATGCCCCCCTACCTCGTGGGCCTCCCGATGGCCCTTTGATGCCCATCTTCTGCTATATGAGGTATTTCGTCAAGAAAAAATCATAAGCAACCTTTCGGGACGAAACTCCGCCGCCATGAGGCGGAACCAATCTAGGGCTCCGGCAGAGCTGTTCTGCCGGGGACAGTTCTCTCCGGGAGGGGGAAATCATCACCAACGTCATCACCAACGCTCCTCTCATCGGGAGAGGGCAATCTCCATCAACATCTTCACCAGCACCATCTCCTCTCAAAACCCTAGTTCATCTCTTGTATCCAATTCTTGTCTCCAAGTCCGGGATTGGTACTAGTAGTTTGCTAGTAGTGTTGATTACTCCTTGTAGTTGATGCTAGTTGGTTTATCTGGTGGAAGATCATATGTTCAGATCCTTTATGCATATTAATACCCCTCTGATTATGAACATGAATATGCTTTGTGAGTAGTTCTGAGGACATGGGAGAAGTCTTGCTATTAGTAGTCATGTGAATTTGGTATTTGTTCGATATTTTGATGAGATGTATGTTGTCTATCCTCTAGTGGTGTTATGTGAACATCGACTACATAACACTTCACCATTATTTGGGCCTAGAGGAAGGCATTGGGAAGTAATAAGTAGATGATGGGTTGCTAGAGTGACAGAAGCTTAAACCCTAGTTTATGCGCTGCTTCGTAAGGGGCTGAATTGGATCCATATGTTTCATGCTATGGTTAGGTTTACCTTAATACTTTTGTTGTAGTTGCGGATGCTTGCAATAGAGGTTAATCATAAGTGGGTTGTTTGTTCAAGTAAGAACAGCACCCAAGCACCGGTCCATCCACATATCAAATTATCAAAGTACCGAACGCGAATCACATGAACGTGATGAAAACTAGCTTGACGATACTCCCATGTGTCCTCGGGAGCTCTTTTCCTATTATAAGAGTTTGTCTAGGCTTGTCCTTTGCTACAAAAAGGATTGGGCCACCTTGCTGCACTTTATTTATTTTTGTTACTTGTTGCTCGTTACAAATTATCCTATCAAATAACTATCTGTTACCACTTATTTCAGTACTTGCAGAGAATACCTTGCTGAAAACCACTTATCATTTCCTTCTGCTCCTCGTTGGGTTTGACACTCTTACTTATCGAAAGGACTACGATAGATCCCCTATACTTGTGGGTCATCATGGTCTCCTGGATTTCTTCGTCAGGCATTGATGTCCATTCTGCAATGAACTCTGCCAAGACTCTACTCTGAATTGTCGAGGTACTTTCAAACTTCAAACCGAAACTTGATAAATCCAAGGCCCACTCTACAATCCTTCCGGTTGCATCTGGGTTATGCAGTATCCGTTCCAATGGGAGGCGGGTGACGACAGTGATCTCGTGGGCTTGGAAGTAATGACGCAGCTTCGTCGAGGCCATAAGGAGGCCGAAGAGCAATTTCTGCACACCGGAGTACCTCGATCTAGCTCCCTGCAAGAGGGAGCTGACAAAGTAAACCGGGTGCTGCATCATCTTCTTCTTCTGCACCACCTCACTTGACTGCGCGGGCACTGCCCCGGTGGCATCAGACTCTGTCGAGGGCCTCGCCTTGCCGGCACCAGGCCCTGCCGGGGGAATCTTGGGCTTGCGATCCGTTGGTTCTACCGCTGTCACTGCCTCCTCGTTGACCTCCCTCTCTGCCACCAGCGCGGCGCTGACCGCTTGATTCGTCGCCGCCAGATACAGCAACAACGGCTCTTGTGGTTTAGGCGCAACCAGTATTGGCGTGGAGGAAAGATATTTCTTTAGATCTTGCAATGTTGCCTCGGCTTCTGGGGTCCACTCCATTGGGCATGCCTTCTTCAAGATTTGGAAGAAAGGAAGGGCGCGCTCGGTGGACTTGGAGATGAATCGTCTCATGACTGCAACGCAGCCGGTGAGCCGACGCACGTCCTTGATCCGCTTGGGCGCCTCAATCTGCTCAATAGCCTTGATTTTGTCTGGGTTTGCCTCGATCCCGCGCTGCAACACAAAGAACCCGAGAAGCTTGCCGGATGGAATGCTGAAGACACACTTCTCAGGGTTCAGCTTGAGGTTGATCTTGCGCAGGTTGGCAAATGTCTCTTCCAGATCTTGCACAAGAGTTAGCCCGTCTTTGGTTTTGACCACTAGGTCATCCATGTATGCCTCCATATTTCTATGAAGCTAAGGTTCAAAACCAATTTGGACTGCTCTGGGAAACGTTGAGCCAACACTCTTCAACCCGAAAGGCATCCGTAAAACGCAACACGTACCACATGGGGTGATGAATGTCGTCTTTTCTTCATCCTCTCTTGCCATGAAGATCTGGTGGTAGCCCAAGTAGGCGTCGAGGAATGATAACAGATCACACCCGGCTGTGGAGTCAACAATCTGGTCGATGCGCGGCAACGTCAAGGGGTCCTTAGGACAAGCCTTATTGATATCTGTGTAATCAATACATAGCCTCCACTTCCCATTCTCCTTGTGCACCACTATCGGATTGGTCAACCACATCGGATGGAGCACTCCTCTCACCAAACCTGCCGCTTCCAACTTCCTGATCTCCTCTGTGATGAACACCTGCCTCTTCTGAGCCTGCTTTCTGACCTTTTGCTTGACGGGCCGCGCGTGGGAGCAGACAGCTAGGTGGTGCTCAATCACCTCCCTGGGAACACCGGGGATGTCGGCTGCTTGCCACGCAAACACGTCGAAATTCACCCGCAGGAAGGTGACGAGCGCGCCTTCCTATTTGCTGCCGTGGGTGAAGCCTATGGTGAAGGCCCCTCCCCTGCCATCCTCCCTGGCGGACACCTTCTTGGTCTATGGTGGCTCGGCTCTGGATCTCTTGCTCTTGCCGGTAGAGCACTCTGGCACGTCCTTGACAGTTGCGTAGCACTCCGAAGAGGCCTGCTTGCCAGAGTGGGTGCGAGAGGTCTTGCCAGGCTTCCTCTTCCCTTCCGGGCCTTCAGCGGCAGGAGCAGGTGCCTTGACGGCAGCTGCTGCAACTGCTTCCCGGTAGAGTTGGTCAGCGCAGATCAGCGCGTCCTTCTTGTTGGAGGGGACGGAGATGATGGTCAACGGCCCGGGCATCTTTAGCATGTTGTAGGCGTAGTGTGATGCCGCCATGAACTTGGCTAGTGCTGGGCGGCCGAGGATCCCGTTGTAGGGCAAGGGGATCTTGGCCACGTCGAAGATGATCCTCTCCGTCCTGTCGTTCAACTCTCCTCCAAACGTCAAGGGCAGTGTGACCTTCCCCTTCGGCTGGCTCCTCCCCGGATTGACCCCTTGAAACGTGCCCGTTTCCTTGAGGTCTCCATCAGGGATTTGCAATCTTTTGATCACGACAGGCGAGATCAGGTTCAGGCCGGCCCCGCCGTCAACCAACATCTTGTTCACCCTAAGGTTGCGTATCGATGGTGAGACCAACAATGGCAAACACCCGACCGCGGTAGTGCGGTCAGGGTGGTCCTCGGCGTCAAAGATGAGGGGCGCGCTGGACCACTTCAGCGGCTTCTAAGCGTCGAACAACGGCTCTGCTGCTGTAATCTCACGCGCCCACTACTTGAGCTGGCGGTGAGAAGTATGCAGCGAGGCGCCGCCATCGACGCACATGGCCTCCGTAGCCTTCTGGAACCCTTGCTCACCAGACTCCTCGTCCTCGTCGTGATCATCGTCTCCTTGTTTCTTGTCATGGCCCCGGGCAGGCCTCTCTTGCTGGTTGTCCTTTCCGGGGCGGCTTCCTTGGCCGCCACGCTTCTTGCCGGATCCCTCAGCACTGTCCTGGTCCTTCTCCTTGTCCCGCCTCTCGTACTCAGCTTTTTGCTTCTCAGCAAGCAGCTCGACTTGTCGGAAGTTCTGGAGGTCGTGGCCCTTGGTGCGGTGGATCTTGCAGTATTGCTTGCCGGAGCTTCCTGGCTTGTCGGTAGCCGCCAAGGCCCGGTAGGCGGCGCGCCCGGCAATCTCCTTGCCGGGGGCGTCTGCCTTGACCTTCTTGCCAGCACTGGTGTCGTCAGATCCCTCAACGGCAAGCACGGCCTTGCCTTTGCGTTTCCTGTTGCAACGCCGGCCCTGTTTCGTCGGGGTGGCGGCGTCTTCATCGGTAGAGTCGGTTTCCGAGCCGGTGTCTTCGGCGAGCGACTTCCTTCCCTCTTCAGCTCGGGCACACCTATCGGCTAGAACGTAGACCTCGGCGACATCCTTAACCTTGGTCATCGCCAGCTCTTCGCGCATCTTGCTGTTGCGCACGTTCTGGTGGAACACGCTGATCAAAGTGGCAGGATGAACGTTGGGGATGTTGTACTACACCCGGCTGAATCTCTGGATTTACTTGTGCAGGGTTTCCCCTTCCTTCTGGGAAATGATATGCAGATCACTGGCCTGGCCATGAGTTTGGTGGCCTCTTGCGAAGGCGCCAACAAACTCATGGCACATATCCGACCAAGAAGAAATGGAATCCACCGGCAGGTGCATCAACCAAGTAATCACATTGGGCTTCAACGCCAGCGGGAAATAGTTGGCAAGCACCTTGTCATCACGAGCTCCAGCAGCCTGCATCGCAATGGTGTAGATGCTGAGTAACTCGGACGGATGGGTCTTGCCAGTGTACTTCTCGCCGATGTCGGGCTTGAACGTGCGGTGGGACGGCCATTGGAACTGCCGCAGCTCACGGGTAAAGGCCGGACAGCCCACCTTGTAAGGCAGGCCACCGGAGCCCCCCGGTGCCGGGTGGTCCATAGCGGGTCCCACCCGCTTGTCCTGCGGGCAGCGCGTTTCGCGCCGGCGCTTGACGGTGGTTCAAGTGTCTTTGTGAGCTTGTTCCTGAAGGACCTGGCGCTGGTCGCGGAGGGTCCGTGGGTCGGACAACGCTATGGAGATGTGTCACGACAAGTTTTCCAATAAAAATATTTATTGAGAAACCGATCTATTAATTCCAGTGTGAGGAAAATCCTCCTTACTGGTAGACAAAACCTTGATACAATAAGCCAGTAGCATTTAATATATTACAAGGTCGAGCTGAGGTTGCTCAAGAAATTATTATAAGCACGCCAATAATTATACATAGTGGCGGATATGACACAGTGGAGTGGTGGCATACCATCGACTCGAGGTAAAGTAGTGGAATAACACGAGTGGAGTGGATAATATGACTCCTACATCTGGCGGCTCATCGAAGGCCGAGGTGAGGCTCGATGAATTTATTTGGGTAGCGGAAGCGGATATAACATGATGACTAATCCAGGGTCGCACGAGACCGATTGGGATTCTCTAGGTGTCGGACTCGCTATCGAACTCTTCATCCATGAGATCGCCTTCGTCAAGATCCGCCAAATCAACAAGCCGGTGAGTACTTTGAAAGTACTCGCAAGACAGTTCGGACAAAAGATATAACAAATGTATGCGTGAATGCGTCATGAGTAATTTAACAATGCGCAATCAAATCAGTATATCAAGGTAAGTGAAAAGGGAGTCGGCGGTAGTCCGCTCGAAAACCCAATAAAATGAATTGAAAACCGATCGGGTGTCTGAAGCGACACCTCAAAGGGTGAACAAATAAGTAAAGCATGCCGCAGTCGGGCGTCTAAGCGACACCTCAAAAAGGGCTTAAACTGAAAGAAAAGACATGCGTGCCACAGTCGGATGTCTGAGCGATATCACAGAAAGGGCTTATATCAAAAGTAAACGAATAACAATGCCACTGTCAGACGTTTGAGCGACATCGCAGAAAGGGCATTATATCAAAAGTAAATAAATAACAATGCCACAGTCGGACGTCTGAGCGACATCGCAGAAAGGGCTTATATCAAAAGTAAATAAACAACAATGCCACACTCGGACGTCTGAGCGACATCACAGAAAGGGCTTATATCAAAAGTAAATAAATAACAATACCACAGTCGGACGTCTGAGCGACATCGCAGAAAGGGCTTATATCAAAAGTAAATAAATAACAATGCCACGATCGGACGTCGAGCGACATCGCAGAAAGGGCTTATATCAAAAGTAAATAAACAACAATGCCACGATCGGACGCCCGAGCGACATCGCGAAAGGGCTTATATCAAAAGTAAATAAATAACAATGCCACAGTCGGACGTCTGAGCGACATCGCAGAAAGGGCTTATATCAAAAGTAAATAAATAACAATGCCACATTCGGACGTCTGAGCGACATCGCAGAAAGGGCTTATACTTCATTATTCATAACTTACAAGAAATGGTGCTCACGGAAAATATTCATCACATGATAGTAAACGGGTTAGTCCATCCACAGGAAATAAACATTTAACACTCATGTGGTTCTCAGGAGTTTCTTTCACCGGGACTGACATTTGACAATATAAGATGAACACAACACTTGGACCTGGATAAGATGATTTCAAGGATTATTGACTCTGCAGAGTTTGTACTAAATTATCCACAGCCAACGGATTTCCGTAGTCTCTAAGGACTAGTTCCGTTTATGGTATATCGGAGGAAACACAGCTAACAAGTACACACCCATCCCACCTTACGTTGCCAGGAATCGCCCTAGACAGCGTTCAAGAAAAACTTTAAGACGGGGAGATCACGATCTCGAATAGCATGGGATCAAATTTATATACGCGCGCTCTAAGGGGTGCCCCCCTCTCGGTCCCAACCGGAAACACCCATGCCCCCTGACCGGATGATAGGCTTTAATCCAGGGCCATGGAACCCTCATCCCGGCCTCTCGATTTGGTGTGTACCAGAAAGTGGTTTGCAACTTACTAAGCCGTATCCCTTGCGGAAAACATGTGGTAGTACTGAAGGGGAGACGGACGGGGCTGGATCTGATTCATGTTGACCTTTGGGTCAACGGTGCAGCATAAGGCGGCATGCTACAACACCGCCATCTTACCCATTCTCATGCCAACTCATGGCCATGCAACTCATTTCCATCAACTCATGGATTTCCAAAACTCACTTGCCTCAACTTTTTACACGATATAACTTTCATCGAGATGCTCATGAACATGCCATGAGACTAGTTAATGCAAACATGCCCAAACACTCATCATATCAAAAGAAAGGAGAGGCTGACGGGCGGGTCCCACCCGTCAGGTTTGAATATTCCAAAGAGGCGGCAGAGCTCCTCGGCGCCCGAGAGCTGAGGTGGTTGCCAGCGGCGATCCACGGCGAGGCAGGGGGATCGGGGGGTACCTCTGTGATCAGCGCACCCTTCCGCGTCGGTGGTTGGTGGTGGTGGTCGCCGGCGAGCACCACGTCGACGGCGGCCCTTGCTCCGGCGGACGGTGGTTTGGGAAGTCGTGGGTCTCACGGAGAGAGTTGTGAGGTCAAATTGGAGTGGGGTTAGTCTCCTAGAGGTGCCATGAGGCTACGGGCAAGTCTAGGGCGGTGGAGGAGCTCTCACCGAGAGAACACTGCCGGAGCCAAGCGGACGGAGGTGGCCGGAGTTGAGGAAGAAGGGCCCTCGAGGCTCTTCCAGTGGCTGGGCGGGTCTGTGAGATGGTGGAGGTGTGCGGGTCGAGAGCGAGCTCGAGGCGCTATATATAGCCGCCCGAGGCGATTGCCAAAGCAGGATAAGTCCGGCGAGCGACACGACGGTCTTGTGGCTGGACGATAGGTTTAGGACCTTGAGCATCGACTAGGCGAGCACCGATTCCATCCGGTGCCTAACTCAGCAAGGTAAGGCGATTCGGCCTGTCCCCAATGGAACGGCCGTGCGGCACGCCGGCGGCAGAGGCGCGCCCGTGCATGCCAGCCACGGCGACGGTGCTGCATGCGTGCGTTGAAAGTGAGACGGCCACGCTGAGCTCCCGAGTGGCGTGGCGGTGCGAACGGCGTTGTGCCGCAGGTGCCCCTGTTGGCGCCACGGGAGGTCCCGACGCCACGGAAGACGCCGCCTTGAGACGGGCCATGGTGCCACCGACGCCAGAACCAGCCAAGTGCTCGTGCGGCGCCTCGGGACAGGAGGAGGAGCCATGCGCAACGCGCCAAGTGCACAGATTGACAGTGACCAGCCTCGACAAAACTGAATTTCTGAATGTCTGAATTTCTCGAAAGTGCAAAGTGACAAGGCATGCTAGGTGTTCGAGTAATGATTTTGGCATGTGGGGATTTTTCCTTGAGCTGATTTTTGGTGGAGTGGCTTCTCATTGCAACAGGAGGTTGCCTGAATTTTGGTGGAATTTTTGGAGAAGAGGAGATATGAATTTCACCAAATTTGACAAATTTGGTCCAAACTTGCAGAAGCTGAAACTTGAAAATTTTGAAAAGAAGAAGAGTAGATCTTGATGGTTCTAGGTTGTGGGTGCTAGGGACTATCCAGAGGAGTTGATTTGAGATCAAAGTTCAAAGGCATTAAGGTACTTGCTTTGCAATTCACCTAGGCTCAAAAATATGGACAGAATTGTTTTGGGCAAAGAAATAAATGAAATAAAAATCCAAAAGTGAGTTGGACTGGTTGGGTCAGAATATTTGGATTGTCCCAAAGTGGAAGGAGGGGTTTTGGGAAGATTTACCACAAGAGGCAAGGTAAAACCATGGGTGGTTTTAAAATAATAGAAGAACCAAAACTCCTAGGGTTTTCTTTTAAAAGAAAAATAAATCCCAAAAATAAATTTGAGAAGGGGAGAATCAGAAGAAAGGTTTTTAAATAACCAACACCATAGTTGAAGAAGATGCCAAAGTAAAATCCTTTGCCAAAGGGGAAATTCTTGAGAGAAAGAGATTTTTGGAAGGGTTTAAATGACCTCCTTCAAAACCAACAAAGTTTTTGTTGAAAACCAAAACAAAAATTTTGGAGTGTCACAAGATGTTATCACAAGCGTCGTCACAACAGGCCGACACCCGCGGCGGCTGGCGAGGAGGAGGAGAGTGCACCGTGGCCGCAGCTCCCCCGGTCCTCCCCGCGCCAGCATGTGGTGGCTCGGTGGAGCGCCGACCCGAGGGCCCCGCCGGTCGCGGATCGTCTTTGTTGGCGACGACGATGAGGCTCCAGATGTTGGCCCTCCACTCGTCGAGCTTCTCCGCAGCAGGAGGGAAATCGAGGAGCAGCTGCGCGCGTGCCAAAGCTTCTGCTGGCGTGGGCGGCGGCGACACCTATATGGATCGCGGCGCGCTTCGACTTCTAACTACGTTAGAAGGAGCTCTGTTACGACCCAGCGGCTGCGTGCCATTTTTGCCAGCACTTCGGCGGGCGTGCTAAACCCCTTCATCTTGCGGATGACGCACATGGCTCTTCCCACGGCAGTGCCCAGGGTTACCAACATGGTGACGCTACTCGGAGCGCACACCATGGGAAGAGCGCGCAGTGGTCGCCGGTGTGGGTGTTTTGGAGGTCGCTGTGCCGCCCGGAGGTGGCACAACGACACCCTTGGAGGGCCCCGTGCCGCCTGCGGGGGGCCCAGCTCCGTCTTTGGATCTGGCGACGTGCGGCCGGTCGTTTGGCGCGCGAACGACGCCGCTCGCCAGGCTCTGACTGTGAGGGCGATGCTGGTGCTCGCGGACCGCGACCCGGGTCCTGTCCGCGACCGGTCCACTGCTCGTCCGCTCCGGCACGGGCCCTTCAGCTCCCAACGATCCGATCATCGTGGTCGTCTTCTTCTTAGGAGACATGGCGACGAAGAACTGCTAGGCTAACTACTAGACCAGATTCTCACAATTGCGCTCCCTACCTGGCGCGCCAAAGATGTCGGGGAAAAGACACCTATGGGATCACAAGAATCCCTACTAAGGTTGCCGGGGAGCAGGGTGCGAGAAGAGCAGGATTAGTAACTAGCACAAGGATCGTTTACCCAGGTTCGGGCCGCAAGGATACGTAAAACCATAGTCCTGCTTTGGTGGGTGTATTTCAGAGAGTTCTTGAGCTCTCGAACTAGCTGTGGTGAGTGCGTGGTTCGAAAGAGCCGAATCCTTCTCCAGTATGCCATGGGCCTCCTTTTATAGTCGAAAGGGGCTGCCACAGTGGCACACAGGAGGTGGAAAGGCGCACAGTGCTATGAGCTTATCGCTCGTATTACAGGACAAGACACATTTAATGCGTAGCTTAGGTGTCCCCTTGCTTTATCGGGGACGCGGGCGAGGCCCGTCCCGTCCGTCGCCGCTCCTTCTCGCTTCGACACGTGCCCTGGCCAGTGAGGCATGCGGTGCCATGTAGGCAGGCAGGCAGCTGGGGTGGCGCGGTGGTGGAGCCTTCACGAAGATCTGCATGCCGCCACGCAGGCACTTGACGAGTTAGCCCGGGAGCTGCATGTTGCCACGCAGGTGCCTGCTCAGCTGGTTGAGCTGGCAGCTGCATGCGAACAACGGCGGAAACTTGGTTGGCGCAGGCCTGGCGGTGGCCCTGCTGGCGTCCTTGGTGAGGGCCTTGCCGGGTGGCCCAGCAAGGGTCTTGCCGCGCGGCCCAGCAAGGGTCTTGCCGCGGCGCGCTGTCGTCCCCGGCAAGGACCTTGCCGGGGGTCTGGTGGCCTTCCTCGGCAAGGATCTTGCCGAGGATCGTCGTCTTCTAATCCTCATCTGATATTGAATAAGTCTTCACAAAGATCTGCATGCCACCACAGAGGTGCCTCCTGAGCCTTGGCCCCACGTGGATGATGATGTTGGGGACCGTGGGCTCAAGCTTGGCTCGCTCTGTTGGTGTGGGGCGAGCTGCCCCGGCAAGGGTCTTGCCGGGGGAACCTGCTTCGTCCCTCTGCTCTTTTGTGGTCTTGGCCTTGGCGTTGCTCAGGTAGCCTCGGGCTTCGGTCTTACCTTGGCTCACCTCCCCTATTCTGCTTGGTGTGACCGTGGGCGCGGCTCCGACTGCCCGTGCACAGGTAAAGGGGTACAAAAGTGTGCACCTCCTTTTGTACACCGACATACAACCATATGTGGATAGCTTTGGATGGTCGACTCTGATAATCCCCAAGTGCAAGGAATCACCGTAGCACATTCCAAAGGTGGAAGTGATAAGTACGGAGTGTCGAACCCACAAGGAGCTAAAGGTAAGATCAATATTCTCTCAAGCCCTATCTGCCACTGATATGACTCTACGTGCACCGAACATTTACTTCCAACTAGAAACGAGAAATAAAACTACGTTGTGGGTATGAAGAGGATAACTTTGCATGATATCGGAGAGCTAAAACATAAAAGTAGGTGATGTTATCATAAAGTTAGAATATATTACTAAATAATATAAATAGCGAGTGTGGAATAATGGTGGCTCAGTGTGCGGAATTGACCTAGGCAATTGTTAACAAGACCGGTAATCACTATTGCAGTTTCATATGAGGGAGAGGCATAAGATAACATACTTTCTCTACTTGGACCATATGCACTTATGATTGGAACTCTAGTAAGCATCCGCAACTACTAAAGATCATTAAGGTAAAACCCAACCATAGCATTAAAGCATCAAGTCCTCTTTATTCCCATACGCAACAATCCCTCTTACTCGGGTTTGTGTTTCAGTCACTCACCAACCCACTATAAGCGAATCATGAACGTATTGCAACACCCTACAGCGGGAATCCCTCACGCTTGCGCGACACGGAGGGCACCATAGGACAGCACCAAAGTAAAACATACAACTCATACCGATCTAGATCATCAATCAACCCAAAGACGAAAGATATCTACTCAAAACATCATAGGATGGCAACACATCATTGGATCATAATATGTGGCATAAAGCACCATGTTCAAGTAGGGATTACAGCGGGTTGCGGGAGAGTGGACCGCGTAAAAGAGATGAGGATGGTGATGATGATGGTGATGTTGATGAAGACGATCACCGCGGCGATGATTCCCCTCTCGATGGCACTCCGGTGCCACCAAGAGAGAGGAGGAGAGTTTCTCCCCCTTGTGCTTCCTCCTCCATGGACTCCACCCTCTGGTCCTTGGCCTTCATGGTGATGATGGCCCCTCCGGGATACTCCTCCATGGCCACCGGTGATGATGGCCCCCTCCGGCAGAGTGCCAGAGAGGGCCTAGATTGATATCTTGTGGCTACAGAGGCTTGCGGCGGCGGAACGTCCGATCTAGGTTAATTTTCCGAGGTTTCTATATTTATAGGAATTTTTTGCGTCGGTCTCACGTCAAGGAGGTGCCCGAGATGTCCATGAGGCAGGCCCACGCATACAGGGGGTGGCGCGCCCCACCCTCGTGGGCAGCTCGGGACTCTTCGCCCAACTCCGATACTTTTGGTCTTCTTTTGGTCCATAAAAATCATAAAAATTGGCACGTCAATTGACTCCGTTTGGTAATCCTTTTCTCGCAAAACTCAAAAACAAGAGAAAAAAGCAAACTCGCACTGGGCTCTAGGTTAATAGGTTAGTCCCAAAATCATATAAAATATCATATAAATGCATATAAAACATCCTAGAAGGATAGTATAATAGCATGAATACTTCATAAATTATAGATACGTTGGAGACGTATCAGCATCCCCAAGCCTAATTCCTGCTCGCCCTCGAGTAGGTAAATGATAAACGAAATAATTTATGAAGTGTGAATGCTAGCAAGTGCATAAGTTTGATCAATGACAATTCCAACCACTTTCTCTAGCATCATTACATTTCATAGCAGTAGCTCATCTCATAAAACTTCCCATGATAAAGTAACAGGCTAATCACATGTTAAAGTATAGATCATAAACTTTCTTGAAAACTAACAAACAGTATTCTCAGTCATCAAACAATTGCAATTCATCTTATTTTCAGGAAGAGTCTATGTCAGAGCTTTGATTTAGCAAACTCCACATACTCAACTATCATTTAGTCTTTCACAATTGCTAACACTCACGCAATACTTGTGGTTATTGAATTTTAATCGGACACAGAGAAAGATAGGGGCTTATAGTTTCGCCTCCCAACCTTTTACCTCAAGGGTAATGTCAACGATAATAACTCATGCTCCCTACATCCAATTAGATATATATATATATATATATATATATATATATATATATATATATATATATATATATATATCAGGTTCTTTCCAACATCTTTGGGCTTGCCAAAGGATAAAATGAAAAAGGACAGGTGAAGATCACCATGACTCTTGCATAAGGTAGAAGCAGAGGGAAGCAGAGGTTGCCATGCACTTTTATGGTTGGATGCACAAAATCTCAATGCGAAAGAACGTCACTTTATATTGCCCCTTGTGATATGAACCTTTATTATGTAGTCCGTCGCTTTTATTACTTCCACATCACAAGATCGTATAAAGCTTATTTCTCCCACGCCAATCAATCATACATATTTAGAGCAATTTTTATTGCTTTGCACCGATGACAACTTACTTGAAGGATCTTACTCAATCCATAGGTAGATATGGTGGACTCTCATGGCAAAACTGGTTTAAGGATTTTGGAAGCACAAGTAGTATCTCTACTTGGTGCTGAGAATTTTGGCTAGCATGAGGGGGACAGGCAAGCTCAACATGTTAGAGGATCCATGACAACATACTTTATCTCAGATATAAGAAAACATAACTCATTACATTGTCTTCCTTGTCCAACATCAACTCTTTAGCATGTCATATTTTAATGAGTGCTCCCAATCATAAAAGATGTCAATAATAGTATATTTATATGTGAAACCCCTCTTCCTTCAACATTCTTTCATGAATTGTTCAAGTGACCAATTCTACGTTTGCTAACTTTCAATAAGTTTACTACCTATACTTATTATGTGTGAAGTCATTACTCCCCATGTTATAAGCATATGAAACATATATAAATTCAGGTTTATGAAATTCAATTTATTCAACCATTTACTCATAGGATATACATGAGGCACATGAGTAAATAACAAACTACTCCAAAAGATATGAGTGAAGAACACTGAGTAGTCAAATAATTAGCTAGCCATGGGAGGTTCTATTCATTCAATATTTCAGATCCAATGATTTTATTCAAATAGCAAGTAAAATCGAAAACACGCTCCAAGCAAAACACGTATCATGTGACAAATAAAAATATAGCTCCGAGTATGGTATACCGATAGTTTTTGAAGACAAAACAGGGGATGCCTTCCGGGGCATCCCCAAGCTTAGGCGCTTGAGTCTTCATTGAATATTACCTTGGGGTGCCTTGGGCATGCCCAAGCTTAGGGTCTTTCCACTCCTTATTCTCCTCATATCGATATCTCACCCAAAGCTTGAAAACTTCAATCACACAAAACTTAACCAAACTTCGTGAGATAGGTTAGTATGATAAAGAGTAAACCATTCACTTTGGTACTGTCAAAAACAAGGTTCATAATTGTTTTCACACAATTCCTACTGTAACATGTCATTTCTACAATTTATATTGAGGAATATAAGCCATAGAAACTAGAAAACAAGCAAACTATGCAATGAAAACAGAATCTGTCACAAACAGAACAGTCTGTAATGATCTGAACAATAATCATAATTCTGCTACTCCAAAAATTATGAAATAAAACGGTGGACGTGAGGAATTTGTATATTAATCTTGTGCAAAAAGAATCAACTCAATATCACTCTTCTGTAAAAAATGACATCTATTCTCATGAGCGCAAAGTTTCTGTTTTTTACAGCAAAATCACATCAGCTTTCATCCAAGTCTTCCCAAAGGTCTTACTTGGCACTTTATTGAAACAAAAGCTATAAAACATGATTACAACAGTAGATTAATCATGTAAACACACAAAAACAGTAAGGGTAAATATTGGGTTGTCTCCCAACAAGCGCTTTTCTTTAATGCCTTTTAGCTAGGCATGATGATTTCAATGATGCTCTCATAAAAGATAAGAATTGAAGCACAAGAAGAGCATCTTGAAGAATATGACTAGCACATTTAAATCTAACCCACTTCCTATGCCTAGGGATCTTGTGAGCACACAACTTATGGGAACAAGAATCAACTAGCATAGGAAGGCAAAACAAGTATAACTTCAAAACTTTAAGCACATACAGAGGAAACTTGATATTATTGCAACTCCTACAAGCATGTATTCCTCCCTCATAATAATTTTCAGTAGCATCATGGATAGTAACTTTGTTCTCATACTTAATTGGAACCTCTTCCAAATTAGTGGAATCATTACTAGCTAAAGTTGACACTCTTCCAAATCCACTTTCATAAATATCACACAAAATTCAACACTTCCAAAATAGTGGGATCACTAATTCCTAAAGCTGACACTCTTCCAAACCCACTTTAAATGATAGTATTATTCATACTCCAAAAGATATAAGTGAAGTTCATGGAGCATTCTACAACTAACGAATATCCAAGCTCAAAATGTATAAGTGAAACACAAAGAGCAATTCTATAAGATCATACTTAAAAGATTTAAGTGAAGCACATGAAGTATTCTATAAATCAATGAAGGGCTATCTCATGCTAGCATGGTTCTAAAGGAAAAATAAAAACACAAAGGACACAAATCATGTGAACAAAGCAAAAACCGAGGTATACCGATATTTATTGAAGAAGAAAGATGGGATGCCAACCTCAGCATCCCCAAGCTTAGATGCTTGAGTATACTTTGAAATATTTACTTGGGGTGCCTTGGGCTTCCCCAAGCTTGAACTCTTGCCTCTCTTTATTCTTCTCATATTGATAGCTCCTCGACCTTCAGACACTTCATCCACACAAAACTTTAACAAAAACTTGTGAGATCCGTTAGTGTAATAAAACAAATCACTACCTTTAGGTACTGTAATTAACTCATTCTTTATTTATATTGGTGTTAAACCTACTGTATTCCAACTTCTCTATGGTTCATACCCCCCGATACTAGCCATATATTCATCGAAATAAGCAAACAACACACGCAAAACAGAATCTGTTAAAAACAGAACAGTCTGTAGTAATCTGGAAGTTTGGCAAACTTATGTAACTCCTAAAATTATGAACTAAAATTGAAAATTTGAAAAAATTCTACAGAAGTAAAGTGCAAAAAGTTTCAGACCCATTTGACTTTCCAGTAAAAAATTTAAATTCACGCACTACAGCCAAAGTTTCTGTTTTTGTTCTGCACTTAGTAAACAAGCAATCCGATCATCCTAAAACCAAAGCTTGGCACATTATTTTTATAATACAATGAATATATGCAAAGGGATAATTATTTACAGAGAAACTTCCATGAAAAATTCTACATTGTTTCCGTAAGCATGAACACAAGTGCTCAAGGTCGACCCTCACTTCTTCAATGCATAACTTTCCAATCGCTTCTCTTTTCGAAAAAAAAATTTAGGCATGAAAGGCAAGTAATTTTTTTTGTATTTTCATTCTTTTAAATTTTTTTTTTATGTTTCACCCACAACTAAACAGAAACAAAAAGGAAAAACAAAATCTACTTAGTGAAGAAAGCAAAAAATGCACACACGAGAATATCAACCCCACGCTATTGCTCACCGGCAACGGCGCCAGAAAAAGAGCTTGATAATCCCCAAGTGCAAGGAATCATCGTAGCACATTCCAAAGGTGGAAGGTTATAAGTATGGAGTGTCGAACCCACAAGGAGCTAAAGGTAAGATCAATATTCTCTCAAGCCCTATCTGCCATCGACACGACTCTCACGCAACCAACGTTTACTTCCAACTAGAAACGAGAAATAAAACTACGTTGTGGGTATGAAGAGGATAACTTTGCATGATATCGGAGAGCTAAAACATAAAAGTAGGCGCTGTTATCATAAAGTTAGAATATATTACTAAATAATATAAATAGCGAGTGTGGAATAATGGTGGATCGGTGTGCGGAATTGTCCTAGGAAATTGTTAACAAGACCGGTAATCACTATTGCAGTTTCATATGAGGGAGAGGCATAAGCTAACATACTTTCTCTACTTGGATCATATGCACTTATGGAGCTCTAGCAAGCATCCGCAACTACTAAAGATCATTAAGGTAAAACCCAACCATAGCATTAAAGCATCAAGTCCTCTTTATTCTCATACGCAACAATCCCTCTTACTCGGGTTTGTGTTTCAGTCACTCACCAACCCACTATAATCGAATCATGAACGTATTGCAACACCCTATAGCGGGAATTCCTCACGCTTGCGTGACACGGAGGGCACCATAGGACAGCACCAAAGTAAAACATACAACTCATACCAATGTAGATCATCAATCAACCCAAAGACAAATGATATCTACTCAAAACATCATAGGATGGCAACACATCATTGGATCATAATATGTGGCATAAAGCACCATGTTCAAGTAGGGATTACAGCGGGTTGCGGGAGAGTGGACCGCGTAAAAGAGATGAGGATGGTGATGTTGATGAAGACGATCACCGCGGCGATGATTCCCCTCTCGATGGCACTCCGGTGCCACCAAGAGAGAGGAGGAGAGGTTCTCCCCCTTGTGCTTCCTCCTCCATGGACTCCACCCTCTGGTCCTTGGCCTTCATGGTGATGATGGCCCCTCCGGGATACTCCTCCATGGCCAGTGGTGATGATGGCCCCCTCCGGCAGGGTGCCAGAGAGGGCCTAGATTGATATCTCATGGCTACAGAGGCTTGCGGCGGCGGAACTTCCGATCTAGGTTAATTTTCCGAGGTTTCTGTATTTATAGGAATTTTTGGCGTCGGTCTCATGTCAAGGAGGTGCCCGAGCTGTCCACGAGGCAGGCCCACGCACCCTGGGGGGTGGGCGCGTCCCCCACCCTCGTGGGCAGATCGGGACTCTTCTGGCCCAACTCCGATAATTTTTGGTCTTCTTTTGGTCCATAAAAAATTGGCACGTCAATTGGACTCCGTTTGGTAATCCTTTTCTGCAAAACTCAAAAACAAGGAGAAAGCGAAGAATCGCAGCCTTTGGGCTCTAGGTTAATAGGTTAGTCCCAAAAATCATATAAAATATCATATAAATGCATATAAAACATCCTAGAAGGATAGTATAATAGCATGAATACTTCATAAACTATAGATACGTTGGAGACGTATCAGTCTCCCGCACCAGTGCCCGTGGATGACCCCGGTATGCGGTGTCCATTTGCGGGTCAGCGTTGGAGATGCCCTAAAAATCACATTGAATGTTCGTTCCGCTAAAAGAATATTCCATGCATCACTACTACTTTTTAATTCGATAGAAGGGTGAAGCTTAAGTATGCGCAATGGAGGACGTTAGGGTGACTTATCACATGAACACTTCATGATCCAAAAAAGGATAATTCAAGCCATGACAACACACCCGCATATGCACCTTATATAGATGAGGGTAACCTAATTTCAACATTTGCATACTTGAATATAAGTGGAGCATAGTGACAAGTGAAGCGGGTTTTGTCATTTTTTTTCGCCCGTTGCAACGCACGGGCATATGTACTAGTTTTTTTTAAAGAAACCAACTCCGGGCCATACCCGAGCAGGACTCCGCCCGGGGGGGGCTTTATAAGCCGCACCTGCCGAGCCCCGTAGCCCAACAACCCACCCCCGCCGCCAAAACCACAGCCGCCGCCCGACGCCACCGCTGCCTCGCTGCGGCGCGCCGAGCCGCCACCGCCGCCTCCTCGCTAGCCGCACCGCCAAGACCACGAGCCACCGCCGTCTCGTCCGACCCACCGGAGGTAGCCGCCGCCGCCTCAGTTTTCGCGAGAAAACCGATCGGTTTTTTTTAAACCCTAGATCCATTTTTTTAGATCCTGTTCGGTTTTTTTTCAGTTTAGTTTTTTTAGCGAACGCCCATTCGTTCGTTCGTTTGTTTTAATGAACAGTTTTCACCGTTTAACGGAAGACAACGAACGCCCGTTCGTTAGTCTGTTCGTCAGTTTTTCTTTTTCTCGGATTTATCATGATTATTTTCGATCGTGATTTCTGATCCGATTTTCGTTTTAGTTTAACTTTTCACTCGTTTATCAGAATCAGGCGACTCAAGCGCCTAGAGTTTCGTCTCGAAACCCTCTTTCTGTTTAATCAACTTAAGCAAGTTTTTGCTACTGTAAAAATTGACTTTAGTCCAGATTAGTAAACGAAGCTTGTTTCTTTCGCAGTTTGAGTTTCGTTGCTTTGTTTGATTTGATTATTTTTGCAAACCGGAGTTCTTAAGTTGAACTTTCTGGTTAGATCTTCTTATTTGAGTTTTACTCGTGCATCTTTGCTTGATTGCTTATTGAATGATTGTTTGTTTGCGATAGAGTACCCGGAGTGCGAAGTGTGTTACTACGAGTCTCTAGATTTCGCGGATCATCAGCAAGGCAAGTAACACTTTGATCATACCTCTTTACTACCCAGTTTTATTGCATTAGATCAATCCTCAAACAATTGCGTGGTTAGGATCTGATTAAATTGTGGGTTTGGGAAGTAGTTGAGGTAGTACCTATTCACCTGTTTATTATCAAACCTATGGGAGTAACTTCTACGTTGCTTATATTGCTATGCTATGCTCGTAGACGTGGATTGGGTTTGAGAGTATTCACGACTGATGTGAGTATTGTAAATTAATGGTTAACTTAATGTGGCAACTTTAATACACATCTGGGTGGACTGAGGCACCTGCGGAACCAAGTGATTGCCTGTATTTTTGGAAATCCCGGGGTATCGTGTGATTCTCCTATGGACTGCCACCCAGGCTCAAAGGGATCATGAGATTATTCATGCTAGAAACTTCCGTGTGTAGCCACAAGCCATTATGGGCTCTGGCATAGTTGAGTACGTTGTGTGACCTCTTTCAGTGGGAGGCTAGCAGATGTAGGGGATGTAGGTGGTATTGTCTACCCAGAGTAAAGAGTTAACGCTTCTGAAAGACTGTGTCTCGGTCATCCGTTTCTCAAACACCATCTAGTGTGAGAAATCTAACAGAGGAGATCGAGTCTTGTGGGGAAAAGTGCGCAAACCTCTGCAGAGTGTACATCTTGAGTATCTGGATCTTGGATTTTCATGTGGATCTCATCACTCTTAATATAATTTGATTGGGTTTAAATTACTTTTAATTGGGATTGAGATGGGGTTTACCATTCTCAGTGTTCAACAACTACCATGATAGTTAAATAAAATTTATTCCTTTGTTGTTGGAAAAAATTGGCTTTTCGCAAAACATATTAACCATACAGCCTCCACCAAGCCATATATGCATATAGTGGTAGCCTTATTCTATTCATTACTCTTTTGTGTTACATTGCCAGCATATTCCATGTGCTGACCCGTTTTCGGGCTGCAACGTATCATGTTGCAGACTTTTCAGATGACGAGTAAGGTGCCTTAGGTCGTGGTCTTTTACTCAGTGATGTCGTTGGAGTTGATGGACTCACTTTATCTTCCAAGCCTTCCGCTGTTATCGTATTAGATGGCCTTAAGCCGTATTTATTGTAATAAGTTCTCTTTTGAGACATTCGATGTAATAAGTGTGTGATTGCTACTCTGTTATAAATCCTCAAGTATTGTGCGTGTCAGCATTACCGATCCAGATATGACACTGATGCACAGAGATCAGACTGTTTGAGGTCTGGTCGCTACAGACGTAGTCATGGCTGAAGCCAATGTGGCGCCTGAAGCCAATGTGCAGCATGAAGCCCATGTCAATGCCAATGCTCCTGTACCGCCTCCAAGGCCTCACACTATTGAGCAGGCATTTTAACGCGGCCAACTTGTCACTATTTGATGGCCTATTCTGGTTCCTCCGCCTGCTCCCGGACCACAATTTGACTACCATTTGGAGCGCAGGCCTCAGGTCCAGAAGCCAAAGCCCCGACTGCCAAGATTTCCCGGTGCTGCAACTTCCCCAGGATCATTCAATGTGAACAGCTTCAGGGCTCACAACACCTTCTTTGACAGTGCGAAGAATCCTTACTCAAGGCCAAGAATCTCATCTGATCGCTTCTGGAGCTATCAGCAGCGCAGCTATTACTCATGCATCTTATACAATCAAGGGCAAATCTTTCCTCACATGCGTCTGGATTGTGAAGCCATTGCTGGTCTGCCCTGCTTGGAAGAAGCTCTAGTCTGCTTCAGAGATGCTGGACTTCTGTAGTTTGTCACGGACAAAGAGCATTGGAATGAGGAGCTTCTGCTACAATTCTATGCCACTCTTCACATTCGTGGCTACAACAGGGATCCAAAGACTTGGGTCCTTGAGTGGATGACAGGTGATGTACACCATGAAGCCAAAGCCCAAGATATCATTGAGCTTACTTCCCTGCCCACTCCAGGTGAACTCTATGAACCTTTCTGTCAGCTTCACCGCAATGCATTGGGGAGCATATTTCAGAAGCCTGAGCCCAACATGAGTTAGATGCTCAGCATGATGAATCCACTGCCACGAGATGCTGAATATCCAAAGGAATACTTTGTCGAAGATCTAGAGTATCTGCGCCGCACCATTTATCATATTATAAGGTGAACTCTATGTCCTATCAAAGGACATTCTCCTGCAGCCAAGCTTGAAGGCTCAAGGAAGACATTGGTTTTCTATATCCTCAATGGCATCACCTTCAATGCTCAAGATTTCTTCATCAGGCAACTTGCTGCATCAGGAATTGATCTATTTGGCCTGAAGTTTTATGCTCTATGGGTAATGCGCTTAATCAAGCTTCACTCTTCTGTCAACTATCAGCCTTCTGCGCGCAACCATCGTATCTTCTTGCCAGAGGTTGATATGTCTGTCGAAGCCATCAACCCTGAACCTGCCAAGGAGCAAATATATCTTCACAATGTCGATCGCCAAAGCTTCACGCAACCCATTGAAGGAGTTCTTGCTGCAACTCGTGTTTATCCTCAGGCTGTTAACACACGTGCACCTCATCGTGCAACCACTGAAGCCACTGAAAGCACTATTGCTAAAAGGCCTCGGAAGCGATCTCGCATTCTCAATGACTGAGAGCTTCTCGTGGCCTTGCATCAGAAACAGGATAAGCATCATGACTGGCTGAAGCGTCAGATGGAGAGCCTCTTGGTGGATGTTAATCGCATTCGCAATCTTGCCACCAAGAATGGCTTTGTATCAGATGAAGCCTTTCGGAGGTCATGGAAGAGTCTGACTTTGCTAAGCTTCGAAGATGATCTTTGTGAAGATGGCTTCACTGAGCGCTACAAGTTTATTCCACGCCTTCCCGGAATGCTGCTTGCGTCGTACTCCATCATTAGAAGACTCAGAGTATTCCTCCTCGGCTGCAACGGTTAATGCAAGAGTCATCGATGATGAAGACGCTGCTACTTCTCCAACCACTACTTCGCCGCGTCTCGACACTGCACCAGGCCCCTCTGCACCACCGGACTCTAACGTCGACCCTGCACCTGAAGGGAACGAGTAGATGCTCTATGTCTTCAAACCTTTTTGGTCCTTACTAACAAAAGGGGGAGAAGCATATGAGTTGATAGTCTTCAAGCGGGTCCATATGGGTGGTTGCTATATTTTTGCTAAGTGTTTACAACTCTCGTTTTTGATACTTTTGGTTCTTTGGGTTGTAACACTTAAACTTGATGGTCGTCTGCTACTTTATCTGCTATTCTATGATGCGATGAAAAATTCCGCATGAAGTCATTCCGCAGACGTCCATTTTTCATTATGCATGTCACTATTTTTGCTATATCTTTATATGCAAGATGAATTGTCTTCATATGTTGAAGAGGATCTCCACAAGTAAAACCTTCCATGTGCATTTGCATTCAAAAAGCAAACTACTTATATGCACATCTTCAGGGGGAGCCTTTTGCTACTTATGAAGACAATACCTTAATCCTCACAATTTCACATACTTTTATCCCCATTGAAAACTTCAACCAGTTTGTCATCAATCACCAAAAATGGGGAGATTGTAAGTGCGTCTAGTGCCACCCCTAGTTGGTTTTGGAGTATTGACGACAAACCTGGTTGAGGGACTAATGTGTTTGTGAGAAATGCAGGATAACACGGGTAGTAGTCCCTCATTGATTCAGTTTACCTACCGGAGATGACCCATAAAAATGTGTCGTGGTATTCTCACGAGGGGCTTGCGAGTCGACAGATGCCACAAGGGCTTAGTGTGAGGGTAAGACTGCTGCTGATAGGCCCGGGAGCGGGTATGCGAGTAGCACGCGGTGGTTTACCCAGCTCGGAGCTCTCCGGAGAGATAATACTCCTCTTGCTGCATGTCTGAGTGTATCTCGATATATCTAGTACTGAGTTGCTCCTGGCTGTATTCTGGAAAGCATTGCCACAGGCATCTAGTTTCGTATATGCATGTATGTGGTATGGTGGCCGTTGCTCTTGGCCGAATGGGTGTGCCTGGGCATGTATGCATGCGTGTGTGAGAATGGATGGATGGAGGCTTGCTAGCTAGCTTATATAGTGTGGAGTGGGCATGGGACATGGCGTTGGTTGTAAGCTACCTTGGGTAGCTTACAAACCAAGCTATGTAGTGGCATGGCCTAGGCATGGTGCATGTCATGCTTGTCCCCTGGGTACTTTATAAATCAGTACCCAGGGGACACGGTGCACTGTAGATGACGTCGCAGTACGGTCGTCTCATCAATGTCTTGTCGGTGTCGCTTCGGGCTGCAGTCGGCAGCTGGCTAGTTTAACTGATCGGCCGGCTGGTCGGAGCAGATCGGACGGGAGCCGGCAGAGCGGCGGCAGGCGGATCGGATGAGGGCTTTGCTAGCCCGATGTCTTGAATAATTGTCTTGCCGTCTTCGGGGTATCCGTGTCCAATTACTCCGACAGTAGCCCCCAAGCCTCCGGGCAACTTGGCAAAGTTGGGCGGAGGTTTTTTGGCGAGTGTTCACGGGAATGATTATGCAAAAAATACAAAGTTAGTCCACGCAGATACATCAAATGCTTTCTTTTAGCATTGCAAGTTTTATGCGGAGGGTGCCGACTCGATTTCGTCCGAGCCCCCTTCAATCTTTTTCATGTTCCCTCCACTCTTTGGCTTGTGCTCTCGCTAGCCGGACAGCCGCTCTGCGGTCTGTGGCTGAGAGTGGACGGCGGAGTGGAGTGTACAATACTCAGACTCTGGGAGCAAATTTAACCGAGCTGATACTCGTAAAGGAAACGGCCGGGTCACCCGAACCGTTTTTCTTCCCGGACGTTTTTCGCGTGCGTGGCCTCCAGCGTTCACATTTGCTAGCCAGACAGCCGCTCTGCGGTTTGTGACTAAGGGTGAGCCTTTGGTACTGCGCATGCTACTAAGCCGTCTGCGGGAACAAACGTCTCAGGCCAAGCGGCCAGCCCCGGGCCAACTCTGGCTGGCGGCGGGGCGAACAGTGATGCAACTGTAATGAAATGCGGAGATAGTGCCCCGAGCATCGCTTGGGGTTATCCATGCTTTCGTGGTGCAAAAAATATGTGGGGGAGGAGCTCACATTGATTTTCGTGTAGCTGAGGCGGAGTTTGCCGAAGACAGCCGACGCGGCTCGGCGCTCATGAGTCTTGGCGCGCCAAGACCACAGGTAGCCTTCGAGCCCCCGGGTGCTCGAAGGGGGGTCCCGGCCGGTCAGGCTCGACCGGCCAGGCGGCGAGGCGTCTTACAACGCCCTTTTTCTTCTTTTTTTCTTTTTGTCGGCTACTGGCAGTAGGACAAAACTCTTCTCTTGTCTGCAATCTTCACGGGGGCGCGCCAGCGCACCCTCTGGGTGTAGCCCCTGAGATTCGGGCCGACTGCTGAGCAGTCGGGCCGGATCTCCTGGCGACTACTTTGTCTTCTTCTCTTTTGCCGACTGTCGACAACCGGACGCTTTTTATGCACGAGCAGTCAGGTGGGCACCCAGCCTGACTTTTCTCCACCTGGCAACAATCTTTTTCCTTCTCTTTTCTCCTCGTCCGCCGACTACTGGTAGCCGGACGGGCACGTTTCTTTTTTCTCAGCACCTGGCCACTTTCTCAGCGGGACGCGATGCTCTTTCTTCTTTTCTTCAGGTCCAACTCTAGCCGGCATCTAGCACCCGGCCTTTGACATTTCTCTTTTCAGCTGGCCTCCCACTTCTTTTTTTTCTCTTTTTTTTAGCAGTCGGCCCGACTCTTCTCTTTCTTTGTCTCCGCAGGGGCAGCCGGTCCCTCAGCCTCCGCACGAGCAGCTGACCTAGGGCGGGCGCCGGGAGGCGGAGGGGGCCGGAGCCGGCTAGGCGTGGGGCGGCGCCGGGAAGCCTGCCGGCGGGCGCGGCGTGCGGAGGCGGCCGCGGGGCACCGCGGGAGGAGGCCGGGACCACGGGGCGGATGAGCAGTCGCCGGGCGAAGCCGGACGGCGACCGGAATGGGCGGAGCCGGCCCTGCCGGGTGGCAGGGAAGCCGGCAGGCCGGGTTGTGGCGCAGCAGCGGGGCCGGCGGCGCAGCGGCCGACTGCGCGGGCAGGAGTCGGACAGCGCGGAGGCGAGGCAGCCGCCCGCGGTGGTGCGGGAAGCCGGCTGGTCGACGCGGCGCGCCGGACCCGGCGCAAGCGCTGCAGCGCCGGGCGGAGTCGGCCGGCGCAGCCGAGTGGGCGTGGACCAGGCGGCGGGCGCTGGAGCCGGCTCGGAGCGGAGCACCTGCCGCGACCCAGGCGGAGAAGAGCGGAGGCCGCCCGGGCGTGGCAGCAGCAGCGCAGCCGGATCCGGAGTTGGCGGAGGGCGACGGGCCGAGCGGAGGAGGCCGCGCGGACGGGCGAGGCAGAGCGGAGCCGGCGCCGCCGCTGGCGGAGGCGACCAGCGGGAGCCGGAGCCGGCTAGGAGCAGTGCACGCGAGCGGAGCAGGCGAAGCAGCGGCACGGAATCAACGCAGGCGCGTTCCGCCGAGGACGGGCGGAGCAGGCGCAGCCGAGCCGGCACTACGCGCGGAACCGGACGAAGGAGCGAGGCCGGCGCGAGTCGGCATTCGAGGCCGGGTGGAGCCGGCAAGCGGGCGGAGCGCGACGGGCATGGCGACCGGGCGACGTCCGAGCCGGCGGATCGAGGGACCCGGCCGCTGGCGGCGGCGAGCCGGAGGCGGCGCAGAGGCGCGCGGCTAGAGCTGAAGACCAGCCGGAGCGGAACGGCGACAAGGCTAACGGGCGCGCGAGGCGGTGAGGCGAAGTGGAGCCGTCCGGGCGCAGGCCGGGTGGCCAAGGCGGCGATACGGATGCCGCGGCCGAGGGGCGTCCAGCGGTGCAGAGCGCCGCGGACCTCCATGAGTGGCGCAGCTACGCGGAGGAGGAGGCGCGCGCGTGTGGCGGGGGAGCCGGAGGAGGCGCGTGGCTTGTTGGCGGGTGCAGCCGCTGCTGCCGGAGGCGGTCCGCGCCCGGCGAGGAGCAGCGCCGGCACGGGGAGCGCGATGACGGCCACGTGCTGCCGGCGGCAGCACGCAGGGGGCTGGGCGTCGGGCCGAGCCATTGTACGGGCAACATCTGACTGTTGTAGTTGTCTGGGATTTATATGGGCAATATCTGGGTAGTGTCCAACTTGCATCCGGGAAAAATTATGGCTAGTGTATGGGATAGTCTGACCACGGTTTGACTTGTGTCTAGCTTGCTTGCATAGATTAGATATGGAGTGGCAAACGCGCGCTTGGGCCGGAGCAAGGCACAACGCGGAGGGGAGCAGACGCGAGCGACGCGGCACGGCGCGCGCACGGGTGCGGCCGACCGAAGTGAGGCACCATACGCGCGGCGCGTGCGCGGACGGATGGCCGGCGTCGCAATGGTGGTGGTGAAGAAGGCGCAACCGACGGCGAGGACGCGCCACCCCTCGCGGCCGCTCCGGGGGTGTGTCGGTGTCGAGCCCCCGCGGGTGATGATGAAGAAGATGGCGAGGCCGACGGCGAGGACGCACCGCCTCTAGCGGCCACTCCGGGGGCGATTTGATGTCGAGCAACCAACCGCTACTGGAGAGACGGCACGACGCCGCGGCGGTGAGGACGAAAAATGGTCCCGCCCGGACAGCGAAACCAGCAGCAGCGTGGTAGCATAATAGTAGTACCACACCACGGTGGGCGCCAACTGTCGTGGTATTCTCACGGGGGGCTTGCGAGTCGACAGATGCCACAAGGGCTTAGTGTGAGGGTAAGACTGCTGCTGATAGGCCCGGGAGCGGGTATGCGAGTAGCACGCGGTGGTTTACCCAGCTTCGGAGCTCTCCGGAGAGATAATACTCCTACTGCTGCATGTCTGAGTGTATCTGATATATCTAGTACAGAGTTGCTCCTGAAGCTGTATATGGAAACAGTGCCACAGGCATCTAGTTTCGTATATGCATGTATGTGGTATGGTGGCCGTTGCTCTTGGCCGAATGGGTGTGCCTGGGCATGTATGCATGCGTGTGTGAGAATGGCTGGATGGAGGCTTGCTAGCTAGCTTATATAGTGTGGAGTGGGCATAGGACATGGCGTTGGTTGTAAGCTACCTTGGGTAGCTTACAAACCAAGCTATGTAGTGGCATGGCCTAGGCATGGTGCATGTCATGCTTGTCCCCTGGGTACTTTATAAATCAGTACCCAGGGGACACGGTGCACTGTAGATAACGCCGTGGTACGGTTGTCTCGTCGATGTCTTGTCGGTGTCGCTTCGGGCTGCAGTCGGCAGCCGGCTGGTTGGCACAGTCGGCAGCCAGCTGGTCGGAGCAGTCGGACGGGGAGCCGGCAGGAGCGGCTGGGCAGTCGGACTGAGGGGCTTTGCTAGCCCCGATGTCTTGAATAATTGTCTTGCCGTCTTCGGGGTATCCGTGTCCAATTACTCCGACAAAATGTGTGAAGACATTGAAGACAATGGTGGTCTATGAAGATATTCATAATGAAGACTATGACATGAGAAGACATCGCATGAAGACTATGGAGTGCGAAGACATAGTTGTTTCATAGTTTCCTTTTCTTAGTTGTTGAGTCATAGGAACCACCGCACTGTTAAGTGGGTTCCAAGTGAACAAAGTCAGAGTAACTGAAGTGATGCTCAACCAAATCCTATGTCTTCGAGCGAAGACAATGAGAGAAAATCTTATCCAGAGCTGGATAAGTCAGCTTTACTTGTAGCCCAAGTCAAGCTGCCGCGTGTGTTCGAAATCTGACCGTTGGACACGTGTCCGTTCCTTAGTGACCCAGGGTCATTCCGGACAAATCAGGTCGGGTTGCCTCCTCGCTATAAATAGCTCACCACCTACACCATAAATCGGTGGCTGCTCAGAGTTAGTGCACGGCTTTTGTTGTTTGAGAGCAACCCACCTCCGAAGCATTTGAGAGAGAGATCCTTGCGAGGACAAAGCCCAAAACACCCAGAGCCAAAGAGTGTTAGGCATCACTGAAGTCTTTCTGTCCGCGTGATCTGAAGACTTATAACACTTGAGGACTATGAATCCTCCAGCCAATTAGGCATCCCATTCTAAGCATCCAAGAGTCATTCTGGATTGCGGGTGAACAAAGTCTATGAAGGTTTGGAAGTCTACCTTCAAGACTTACCAGAGTGATTGGGCGAGGACTAAGTGTCCTTAGCTCAAGGGGAATAAGGTGAAGACGCGGTCTTCTGAGTTGAATCTCAGCCTCCCTAACCAGACGTACAGTTGTCACAGCAACTGGAACTGGTCCAACAAATCCCTGTCCTCTCCAAGCTATTGGTTCTATCTTCTCCCGCTCTTTACTTACAGTTTGTCTTCGTGAAGTCATTGCTTGCTTGCTTGAACTGATTGACTTCACTGTGTGACGACTATTGTTGTTTGGCTTCATACTATCTTCCATCCTGATCTATATTACCTAGCTGCTAATAGTCTTCTTACCTTCACTTCCTTACTTACTTGACTATGGCTTGCCTAGTGTAGTCTACCTTCCGCTGCATATCAATAGGTTCATTTCTATCGTCTGTCTTCAAAGCCCCCGTCTTTTGAAGACTTTCATAAAAATCGCCTATTCACCCCCCCCCCTCTAGTCGATAACTAGCACTTTCAATTTTATAGTCATTTTATATCATTTTTTGGTACTAACCTATTGACATAGTGCCAAGTGCCAGTTGTTGTTTTTTCCATGTTTTTTACATCGCGGGAAATCAATATCAAACGGAGTCCAAATGCCACGAAACTTCGCGGAGATTTTTTATGGACCAGAAGGAAGATATTGGGCCGTGGTTGCACCTGGGGGGAGTCTCGAGGAGGGGACAACCCACCAGGGCGCGCCAGGAGGCCCAGGCGTGCCCTAGTGGGTTGTGCCCACCTCGGGTGCCCCCCGGACCGCCTCTTTGCTCTATAAATACCCCAAAAATCCCAGAACCCTAGGGGAGTCGACGAAATATACATCCAGCCGTCGCAGAGTCCAGAACCACCAGATCCAATCAACACACCATCTCGAATGGGGTTCACCACCTCCATTGGTGCCCCTCCGATGATGCGTGAGTAGTTCTTTGTAGACCTTCGGGTCCGTACTTAGTAGCTAGATGGCTTTCTCTCTCTCTCTCTTGCTGAATTCTCAATACAATGGTCTCTTGGAGATCCATATGATATAACTCTTTTTGCGATGTGTTTGTTGGGATCTGATGAACTTTGAGTTTATGATCAGTCTTATCTTTTTATATCCATGAAAGTTATTTGAGTTTCTTTGATCTCTTATAGCCTCGTATTTCTTCTCCGATATTTGAGTTTTGTTTGGCCAACTTGATCTATTTATCTTGCAATGGGAAGAGGTGCCCGGTAGTGGGTTCAATCTTACGGTGCTTGATCCCAGTGACAGAAAGGGAAACGACACATATGTATCGTTGCTACTAAGGATAAAACGACGGGGTCTATCTCTACATAGATAGATCTTGTCTACATCATGACATCGTTCTTATTGCATTACTCCGTTTTTCCATGAACTTAATACACTAGATGCATGCTGGATAGCGGTTGAAGTGTGGAGTAATAGTAGTAGATGCAGGTAGGAGTCGGTCTACTAATCTTGGATGTGATGCCTATGTAATGATCATTGCCTGGATATCGTCATAATTATTTGAGGTTCTATCAATTGCCCAACAGCAATTTGTTTACCCACCGTTTGCTATTTTTCTCGAGAGAAGCCACTAGTGAAATCTTCGGCCCCCGAATCTTCTTTCTCATATATTTGCTTTGCGATCTATTTTATTTGCACTTTTTATTCAGATCTATTAAACCAAAAATACAAAAATACTTTGCTACACTTTATTCTATTTGCTATCTATTTATTCAATCTATTACAACTTTCTACCGTCAACACGCAATTTCTGGCGCCGTTACCCGAAAGGGATTGACAACCCTTTTAACATGACGGGTTGCGTGGTGTTGTTATTTGTGGGCAGGGGTTGTTTACATTGTGTTGCTTGGTTCTCCTACTGGTTTGATAACCTTGGTTTCATTTCTGAGGGAAATACCTACCGCCGTTGTGCTGCATCATTCCTTCCTCTTTGGGGAAATACTGATGTAGGTTCAAGCGAAATCAAAAGGTATTTGTGGCGCTGTTGCCGGGGAGGATCTTCAACATATACCAGGTTCCTAATCAAAAATCTCATCTCCTCGCAATTTACATTATTTTTTATCTCTCGTTTTCCTCCCCACCACTTCACAAAAAAATCGTTTTATTCGCCTCTCTTTTTCCATTCACCGCTTTCTTGTCTGTTCTATTTTTGAGTGCGATCTTGTTGTGTGGTCATCATGACTTAAGAGAACACCAAGTTATGTGCTTTCTCAAATACCAACAACAATAATTTTATCGGCACTCCGCTTGCTCCTCCCGCCACTAGTGTGGAGACTTGTGATATTAATACTGCTTTGCTGAATCTTATTATGAAAGATCAATTTTCCGGTACTCCTAATGAGGATGCCACGTCAGATCTTAATACCTTCGTGGAATTATGCGATATGCAAAAGAAAAAAGGTGTGGACAATGATGTGGTGAAGATGAAATTATTTCCATTTTCTTTGCGTGATTCTGCAAAAATTTGGTTCTCTTCTTTGCCTCGCAATAGTATAGATTCTTGGAATAAGTGCAAAGATGCTTTTATCACTAAGTATTTTCCTCCCGCAAAAATTATTTCCCTTAGAACCCAGATCATGAATTTCAAGCAACTTGAACATGAACATGTTGCACAATCTTGGGAAAGGATGAAAATGATGCTAAGGAATTGCCCAACTCATGGGTTAAATCTTTGGATGATCACACAAATTTTTTATGGGGGTTTGAATTTTGTTTCTCGTAATCTTTTAGATTCCAACGCGGGTGGAACTTTTATGGAAATTACTTTGGGTGAATCCACCAAATTTCTTGATAATATCATGGAAAATTATTCACAATGGCATACCGAAAGAGCTCCTACTAGTAAAAAAGTTAATCAGTTGAAGAATTTCTTCTTTGAGTGAAAAAGTTGATGCTCTTATGAAATTGGTTGCTAGTACAAGTGCTCCTATTGATTTTAATGACATGCCTTTGTCTACTTTGAATGAGCAAAATAGAGATGCCATAGATGTGAATTTTATCTCTCGAAATAATTTCAACAACAATGCTTATAGAGGTAATTTTAATCCTAGGCCTTTTCCTAGTAATTCCTCTAATAATTATGGTAATTCCTATGGAAATCAATCTTATAATAATAATAGGAACACCTCTGATCTTGAGAGTAATATTAAAGAATTTACCAACACACAAAAAGTTTTCAACACTTCCATAGAAGAAAAGTTGAGTAAGATTGATGATTTGTCTAGAAGTGTTGATAGAATTGCTCTTGATGTGGAAAATCTCAAGATGATTTTTTTTGCCTAAAGTAGATGAATCAATTAAAGCTCTTTATGTTTCTATGGATTAAAGTAAGAAAATAACTGCTATGCTTAGAGCTAAAAGAGAATTTTCAGAAAAAGCGTTCTCTAGTGATTTCTTTCGTAAAAGTGATGAAGATCTTAAAATGATTGGTGTTTCCTCTATTGATTCCTTGTTTAGTAAAGTTAATACTGATGAAAAAGGGACTGGATAATAGTCAACTTTAGGTAGAAGGCGTCCGAATATTTCGAAGGGTGAATATCTTGTTGAGAAAATTGATGAAAGTGGGTTCGGAGAGGTCAAAACTTTAGCTAGTGATGCACCCACTCTTTTGGATTACAAAGACTTTAGTTATGATAGTTGCTCTTTGATTGATTGTATTTCTTTGTTGCAATCCATGCTACATTCACCCCATGCTTATGAACAAAACAAAGCTTTTACTAAACATATTATTGATGCTATGATGAATGCTTTGAAAGAAAAGTTGGAATTAGAAGTCTCAATTCCTAGAAAATTGCATGATGAGTGGGAACCTACTATCAAAGTCAAGATTAAAAATTATGAGTGTTTTGCTTTGTGTGACTTGGGTGCTAGTGTTTCCACGATTTCGAAATCTTTATGTGATGTGCTTGGTCTTACTAATCTTGAAGAATGTTCTTTGAATTTGCACTTGGCAGATTCTACTATTAAAAAGCCTATGGGAAGAATTAATGATGTTCTTATTCTTGCAAATATGAATTATGTGCCCATAGATTTTATTGTTCTTGATATCTATTGCAATCCGTCTTGTCCAATTATTCTTGGAAGACCGTTTTTACGCACTATCGGTGCCGTGATTGATATTAAAGAAGGCAATATTAAGTTCCAATTTCCTTTGAGGAAGGGTATGGAACACTTTCCTAGAACAAAAATTAGGCCGCCTTATGAATCAATCATGAGGGCATCTTATGGATCTCGAACCAAAGATGACAAAACTTAGTTCCTTACTTTATGCCTAGCTAAGGGCGTAAAACTATAGCGCTTGTTGGGAGGCAACCCAATGAATGAAATTTATTTTTGCTTTTTGCTTTCTGTTTTTTGTGTGTTTGCACAATTATGCTACTGGTATGATTGTGTTTTTTGTGTTTTAATTAGTGTTTGTGCCAAGTAAAGCCTTTAGGATCTTCCTGGGTGATAGTTGTTTGATCTTGCTGAAAAAGACAGAAACTTTGCGCTCACGAAATAATTTTGATAAATCACAGAAAAGAGTTTTTTCCCTGATTCTTTTTGCAGAAGATTAATATAAAAATTACCATGATGGTCCTAATTTGGTAGAATTTTTGGAGTTCCAGAAGTATTCGCAAATGTCAGATGGCTACAGACTGTTCTGTTTTGACAGATTCTGTTTTCTTTGTGTTGTGTGCTTATTTTGATGGCTCTATGGTTTTATTTGATGAGTTTTTGCCATAGAAAAGTTGGAATGCAGTAGATATAATACAAAAACAAAATATGAATTTGTTTGGTACAACACTTATAGTGGTGGTTTGATTTCTTATACTAACGGATCTCAAGAAGGTTTTGTTGAGTTTTGTGTGATTGAAGTTTTCAAGTTTTGGGTTATCTTACGACGGATGAAAGAAGGATATAAGAGGCAAGCTTGGGGATGCCGCGTCATCCCAAGTTATTATCCAAGAATGAGCAACCAACTAAGCTTGGGGATGCCCCCGAGTGGCATCCCCGCTTTCTCTAACAACTATCAGTATTTTACTCGAAGCTATATTTTTATTCGTCACATGATATGTGTTTTGCTTGGAGCGTCTTGTATGATAAGAGTCTTTGCTTGCTTTATTTTGTGTTTTAAGTCATCAATCCTTGCTGGACACACCTATTTGAGAGAGCCAAAATTATTTCATGACTTGTTAGAATTGCTCTATGTGCTTCACTTAAATCTTTTATGAGCTAGGACTTGCTCTAGTGCTTCACTTATATCTTTTTTAGCACAGTGTCATTAGTATTTTTGAAGAAATGCTCTCTTTCTTCACTTAGATTTATTTGAGAGTTAGTAAACTTTTCAAGAAATTCTCTCTTGGTTCACTTAAATTATTTTGAGAGAAATAAAAATTTGTATGCTCATGATCTTCACTTATATTTGTTTGAGCTTATGAAAAGCAACACATGAAAATTAGTCCCAAGGTGATAGATATCCAAGAAGGATAAGTATTAAACTTGATTCTTAGTAATAGTTTTGAGATATGATGATGTGATATCTGAGTTGTGTTGATGAGTAATTATGCTTTAGTAAGAATATTGGTGTTAAGGTTTGTGATTCCCTATGCAAGTACGAAAGTCAGTAGCCATGCAAAGAAATTATATCCTACTTGTGGTGCATTATTCGGTGTTAATTATGCTTAATGCTTTCTTATGAGATTATCCGTTTCTTGGTTGGTCGCTTCTCAATCTTTTAGTAGCCTTCATTTTGCACCAAGTATGACCTCTACTTGTGCATCCAAAATCATTTAAACTAGTTTCGCCACATGAGTCCACCATATCTACCTACATGCGGTATTCTTTTAACGTTCTAAGCAAATTTGCATGTGCCATCTCTAATTTTCAAAATAAACTTCTCTTTTGTGTATTTGTTTCGCTCGCGGAGCGGTAACGGGTGGCTAATATTTTCCATGCTGGATGTGTTATTCTCACGATGAGTGTTTATTCACTTGTCATTGCACGAGAGTAAGGCAAATGTTATAGGGATGCCCAGTCCCGAAATGCAAAAATGAATTTACTTATGTTGTCAAATAATAAATTCCTTGGAAAGTGGTGGTATGGAGGGCAACCGTGGATACGGCTAGCAATGGAAAGTGAAAGAATGGTGGAAAAAGGAATAAACTTTATTTTCTGTTTGGGAACCGCCTATGGCATATCTAGCATGGAAAGTGTTCGGAACTCTAAGTCATTTTCGTTGGTGGGATGGATCCACCTTCCAAAATGTTTTTATCTCTAATTTTTTTGCTTTGAGCTCTGGCACCTCTACAAATCCCTACTTCCCTCTGGGAAGGGCCTTTCTTTTACTTTATGCAATTTCTATTTTTGAATTTGAGTCTCCATCTTCTCTTACAAAAGCACCAACTAAGAGGCAATATGACCGTACTTAAGTATTGGATGTAGCTAATATTCGAGTGTGTTTCATGAATGGATCAATGTTTGAGCATGATGGGCTAGGGATAACTTATTTTAGTGTTGATATTTTGAAAGACATGATTGCTTGTTGATATGCTTGAGTATCTAAATTATTATGTCAAAACTTGACTATTACTTTGAATCACATAAAAGTCCAAATATCCATGCTACAAAGAAAAGAATATGATATGACATGATAAACAGCACTCCACATCAAAAATTCTGTTTTTATCACTTACCTACTCGAGGACGAGCAGTAGTTAAGCTTGGGGATGCTGATACGTCTCCAACGTATCTATAATTTTTGATTGTTCCATGTTGTTTTATTATGAATCTTGGATGTTTTATAATTATTTTATAGTCATTTTATATCATTTTTGGTACTAACCTATTGACATACTGCCAAGTGCCAGTTGCTGTTTTTTCCTTGTTTTTACATCGCAGGAAATCAATATCAAACGGAGTCCAAATGCCACGAAACTTCGCGGAGATTTTTTATGGAACAGAAGGAAGGTATTGGGCCCTGGTTGTAACTAGGGGAGTCCCGAGGAGGGGACAACCCACCAAGGCATGCAAGGAGGCCCAGGCGTGCCCTGGTGGGTTGTGCCCACCTCGGGTACCCCCGGACCACCTCTTTGATCTATAAATACCCCAAAAATCCTAGAACCCTAGGGGAGTCGACGAAATATTCATCCAGCTGCCACAGAGTCCAGAACCACTAGATCCAATCTAGACACCATCTCGGATGGGGTTCACCACCTCCATTGGTGCCTCTCCGATGATGCGTGAGTAGTTCTTTGTAGACCTTCGGGTCAGTACTTAGTAGCTAGATGGATTTCTCTCTCTTGCTGAATTCTCAATACAATGGTCTCTTGGAGATCCATGTGATGTAACTCTTTTTGCGTGTGTTTGTTGGTATCTGATGAACTTTGAGTTTATGATCTATCATATCTTTTTATATCCATGAAAGTTATTTGAGTTTCTTTGATCTCTTATAGCCTCATATTTCTTCTCCGATATTTAGGTTTTGTTTGGCCAACTTGATCTATTTATCTTGTAATGGGAAGAGGTGCCCGGTAGTGGGTTCGATCTTACGGTGCTTGATCCCAGTGACACAAAGGGAAACGACACGTATGTATCGTTGCTACTAAGGATAAAATTATGGGTCTATCTCTACATAGATAGATCTTGTCTACATCATGTCATTGTTCTTATTGCATTACTCCGTTTTCCCATGAACTTAATACACTAGATGCATGCTGGATAACTGTCGATGTGTGGAGTAATAATAGTAGATGCAGGTAGGAGTCGGTCTACTAATCTTGGACGTGATGCCTCTGTAATGATCATTGCCTGGATATCTCCATAGTTATTTGAGGTTCTATCAATTGCCCAACAGTAATTTGTTTACCCACCGTTTGCTATTTTTCTCGAGAGAAGCCTCTAGTGAAGTCTACGGCCCCCGGGTCTTCTTTCTCATATATTTGCTTTGAGATCTATTTTATTTGAACTTTTTATTCAGGTCTATTAAACCAAAAATACAAAATTTCTTTGCTGCACTTTATTCTATTTGCTATCTATTTATTCAATCTATTACAACTTTCTCCTGTCAACAGGCAATTTCTGGCGCCGTTACCCGAAAGGGATTGACAACCCCTTTAACACGTCGGGTTGCGAGGTGTTGTTATTTGTGTGCAGGGACTGTTTACGTTGTGTTGCTTGGTTCTCCTACTGGTTCGATAACCTTGGTTTCATTTCTGAGGGAAATACCTACCACCGCTGTGCTACATCATCCCTTCCTCTTTGGGGAAATACCGACGTAGCTTCAAGCGACATCAGGCACTTAGAGTGTTTCGAACGTCTCGACAAAGAGAACATTGAGCCCTGCGCCTCTATCGATGAGGGTTTTGGTGACGAGGACGTTGCTGATGGTTGGCGTGCAGAGCATCGGGAGTGCGCTAGCGGCGGCTGAGCACTTGAGTTGGTCCATGGAGTCGAATGTGATGGCGTGCTTGGACCACCTCAGGGGACGCGACGCCTCAAGCTTGGGGAGGGCCACGTTCACCTCACGAGCGAACTTCTTGAAGATGCGATGAGAGGCGGGAGCCTGAGTACCACCCAGGACGCAGACAATCGCGCGAGGCCCTTGGAAGCCCCCAGCCCCATCGTCTTGGCGGTTGTCGTCATTTCTCCTTGGCGGTGGCGGCAGCGGAGGGAGGACGACATTGCCCCGAGGAAGGTCCTCACGGGGCTGGTCTCACCAGGGGCCATCACGAGGCTGGCTCTGCCAGCGGTCCTCACGGGGATGGTCTCACCTGTCCTGATGGGGGTCGCGGTTGTCCCAGCGGCCTCCACCACGGCCTCCTCCACGGTCGTAGCCACGGTCGCCGCGCTCGGGGCGCCGGCCAAGGCTCCCGTCGCGGATTGCCCTGAGCTCTTGGAAGTCGTGGGTGTTGTGGCTGTGGGCGTCGTGGAAGATGCAGAACGGGCAGTTAACCCTGGGATGCTCATCGTGATCATGGTCGGGCTTCATCTCGGGTTCAGCCGCAAGCACAGCTGGGCCCTTGCGCTTTGCCTCCTTAGCCTTGGCCTTCTTGTCTTCAGGATCAGCCTCCGGAATCTCCAGGAAGGAGAGGCGACCTTCCTCTGCCCTTGCGCACCTGCTCGCCATGTTGAACATCTCCAAGGCTGAACATAAGTCCTCATGGATGGAGAGCTGCTCCTTCATCTTGATATTCCGGACGCCATCAGAGAACCCTGAAATGATGGCCTCGTCCGACACCTTCAAGATCTTGAGGCGAACATTGCTGAAGCGATGTATGTACTTGTGCAAGGTCTCACCCGGCTGCTGCTTCACGTGCTGCAGGTCACCTACCGCAGGTGCGCGGTCGCGAGTACCCTGGAAGTTGGCGATGAAGCGCTCGCAAAGCTCATCCCAGGAGGAGATCAACCCCACTGGGAGGTTCAGGAGCCAGGAACGCGCACCGTCCTTGAGGGCCATGGGAAACTAGTTCGCCATGACCTTGTCGTTGTCGTTCGCCGCTTCGATGCTCAGCTCATAGAGTTAGAGGAATTCCGCATGGTCGGGAGTGTCATCGTAGCGTGGAGGCAGATCTGGCTTGAACTTGCCAGGCAAGACGACGCGGAGCAGCTCCGGGGTGAAAGCACGGCAGCCTGCTGCGCTTACAAGCGCATCACGCACGGGGGGAGCTTGGTCTTGACGCCCACGCACCACAGGCTTCAGTGGCACGAGGTATTGGAGTTGGCGCTGAGGCGCTGGGAGCGCGCCCGCATCGACCAGCGGCCGCTGCACCACCTGGCAGCTTGCCTCATCGCGCGCTAGCGCCCTGCATGGCGGGTCCCGGTGGGGCGCATCACGACGGGGCTCGGGGTCGACATCGCGTCGAGGAGGAGGAACAGGGGGTGCGCCATGGGCCACATTGCCGCCTGGGACAGCGGGGGAGGCAGCGAGCGAGACGGCGCATGGGCCTCTCCGGCGGCGTTGACGAGCTCGGCGATGCGGCCAAGCCAGTCGTCGTAGATTTAGTTGATGGGAAGATAACATAGGAGTTCACGCGCCATGAGCAACGCAGCCTGCGCGTTCGCCAGCCCACAGCGAGCATGAGAGGACGACGCCGTGGCTGGAGTAGGTGACGGAGTGGCAGTGCGGCCATCACGCTGCACGGAAGGCGGTAGCGACAAGTCCTGCTGCTCGTGAGCCGCAGGATCGGTGGCGGGGTTGGCCGCGGGGAAAGCAGAGCGGTGAGGAGTGTCGTTGCCCACGGGTGCCGTCTAGGAGACACAAGCGGCCCGACGCTCAGCACGAACACGGCGAGCGGCGGCCATGGGAGCGACGGAGCGAAAGCGAAGCGGAGGTGGAAGAAGGGCTTCGACACGCCCCTACCTGGCGCGCCAAATGTCGGATTCAGGGCTCCGCAGACCCAAGAAGGTTTGAACTCTGGGGCATGTGCGAAGAACTCAACCTCTCGAGCTCACCAACTCTTCGCCTTATAGCCTACCCTGGCCGGACGCGTGAGCAAGGAAGAAGATGAACACGACAGTTTTACCCAGGTTCGGGCCACCTTGCGGTGTAATACCCTACTCTTGCTTTGTGATGGATTGGCCTCACGAGGGGCTGAGGATGAACTAGTATAGTGGATGAATAGCCTCCTGAGGGTGAGAGTGAGTCGACCAGGGTGGCAATGAGCCGATCCCTTCTACGGTGATGGCTAGCCTATAATTATAGTGCCTTCGGTCCTCCTCCCCAAAACTTAGGCGGGAAGGGATTCCACAATGGCCAATTTGAAAGGGGACAAGTAGTACATCTTATCCTGGCGAAAGGTGGTCTTTGCCTGGAAAGCTTCTGGTCGTGACGCAGCGGTGGGCTCGATGATGACATCCACCCTGCCGCGCCCGTGGTCGTTGTCCCGTTGCACCGGAATGGAAACCTTTAGCAGATTCCTCGGGAACCCGCGCCTGTACTTGCTTCCTTATCACTAAAGGGGAAACTGTGCCTAATGACCCACAAGTGTAGGGGATCTATCGTAGTCCTTTTGACAAGTAAGAGTGTCGAACCCAACGAGGAGCAGAAGGAAACGATAAGCGGTTTTCAGCAAGGTATTCTCTGCAAGCACTGAAATTATAGGTAACAGATAGTTTTGTGATAAGGTAATTTGTAACGGGTAACAAGTAACAAGTGTAAATAAAGTGCAACAAGATGGCCCAATCCTTTTTTTAACAAAGGACAAGCCTGGACAAACTCTTATATAGAGAAAAGCGCTCCCGAGAACACATGGGAATTATCGTCAAGCTAGTTTTCATCACGTTCATATGATTCACGTTCGGTACTTTGATAATTTGATATGTGGGTTGACCGGTGCTTGGGTGCTGTCCTTACTTGGACAAACATCCCACTTATGATTAACTCCTATTGCAAGCATCCGCAACTACAAAAGAAGTATTAAGGTAAACCTAACCATAGCATGAAACATATGGATCAAAATCATCCCCTTACGAAGCAACGCATAAACTATGGTTTAAGCTTCTGTCACTCTAGCAACCCATCATCTACTTATTACTTCCCAATGCCTTCCTCTAGGCCCAAACAATGGTGAAGTGTCATGTAGTCGACGTTCACATGACACCACTAGAGGAGAGACAACATACATCCCATCAAAATATCGAACGAATACCAAATTCACATGACTACTAATAGCAAGACTTCTCCCATGTCCTCAGGAACAAACGTAACTACTCACAAAGCATATTCATGTTCATAATCAGAGGGGTATTAATATGCATAATGGATCTGAACATATGATCTTCCACCAAATAAACCAACTAGCATCAACTACAAGGAGTAATCAACACTACTAGCAACCTACAGGTACCAATCTAAGGCTTAGAGGCAAAGATTGGATACAAGAGATGAACTAGGGTTTGAGAGGAGATGGTGCTGGTGAAGATGTTGATGGAGATTGGCCCCCTCCCGATGAGAGGAGTGTTGGTGATGACGATGGCGATGATTTCCCCCTCCCGGAGGGAAGTGTCCCCGGCAGAACAGCTCCGCCAGAGCCCTAGATTGGTTCCGCCAAGGTTCCGCCTCGTGGCGGTGGAGTCTCGTCCCGAAAGCTTGCTTATGATTTTTTTTCTCGGACGAAAGACCTCATATAGCAGAAGATGGGCACCGGAGGGCCACCAGGGGGCCCACAAGGCAGGGGGCGCGCCCCCCACCCTCGTGGCCAGGGTGTGGGCCCCCTCTGGTATTTTCTTCGCTCAGTATTTTTTATTGTTTCCAAAAATAACTTCCGTGGAGTTTCAGGACTTTTGGAGTTGTGCAGAATAGGTCTCTGATATTTGCTCCTTTTCCAGCCCAGAATTCCAGCTGCCGACATTCTCCCTCTTTATGTAAACCTTGTAAAATAAGAGAGAATAGGCATAAGTATTTTGACATAATGTGTAATAACATCCCATAATGCAATAAATATCGATATAAAAGCATGATGCAAAATGGACGTATCAACTCCCCCAAGCTTAGACCTCGCTTGTCCTCAAGCGGAAGCCGATAACGATAAATATGTCCACATGTTTAGAGGTAGAGGTGTCGATAAAATAAAATACGGACATGAGGGCATCATGGTCATTCTTATAACAGCAATATATATATATATATATATATATATATATATATATATATATATATATATATATATATATATATATATATATATATATATATATATATATTGTCATATGATTTCTTATGATAAAGTAACAATCTATCCACAATGTCAAGTATGAATCAGAAACTTCATTGAGAAGTAACAAACGGTAATCTCAGTCATTGAGGCAATTGCAATTTATCATAACATCAGGAAGAGTCTATGTAAGAGCTTTTCAGCAAGTCCACATACTCAACTATCATTTAGTCTTTCACAATTGCTTTCACTCGCGCAATACTTGTGGTTATGGAGTCTTAATCGGACACGAAGAAAGATAGGGGCTTATAGTTTCACCTCCCAACCTTTTACCTCAAGGGTACTGCCGACAATAATAGTTCATGCTAACTTATCCAATTGGATATCCATATATATATATATATATATATATATATATATATATATATATATATATATATATATATATATATATATATATATATATATATATATATATATATACAGGATCTTTCCAACACAAGGTGCTTGCCAAAGGATAAAATGTAAAAAGGAAAGGTGAAGATCACCATGACTCTTGCATAAGGGTAAGAGATAAAAGTAAAAGATAGGCCCTTCGCAGAGGGAAGCAGAGGTTGTCATGTGCTTTCATGGTTGGATGCACAAAATCTTAATGCAAAAGAACGTCACTTTATATTGCCACTTGTGATATGGACCTTTATTATGCAGTCCGTCGCTTTTATTTCTTTCACACCACAAGATCGTATAAAGCTTATTTTCTCCACACTAATAAATCATACATATTTAGAGAGCAATTTTTATTGCTTGCACCGATGACAACTTACTTGAAGGATCTTACTCAATCCATGTGTAGATATGGTGGACTCTCATGGCAAAACTGGGTTTAAGGGAATTTGGAAGCACAAATAGTATCTCTACTTGGTGCAAAGAATTTGGCTAGCTTGAGGGAGAAAGGCAAGCTCAACATGTTGGATGATCCATGACAATATACTTTATCTCAGATATAAGAAAACATGACCCATTATGTTGTCTTCCTTGTCCAACATCAACTCTTTAGCATGTCATATTTTAATGACTGCTCACAGTCATAAAAGATGTCCAAGATAGTATATTTATAAGTGAAACCTCTCTTTCTTTATTACTTCCTATTAATTGCAACGATGACCAAAACTATGTTTGTCAACTCTCAACAACTTTTAATCATCGTACTCTTTATATGTGAAGTCATTACTCTCCACAAGATCAATATGATCTCTTTGTTAATTTTTATTTCTTTCTTATTCTTTCTTTCTTTTATTCCTTCAAGATCATGGCAAAATAATCAAGCCCTTGACTCAACACTAATCTTGTTATATAACTCACGGACTCGATTACATAGAGGGACTATAAAGCAAAACTCAAAACTAGACCATACCAAAAACTTTATTCTACTAGATCAAGATATTACTAAAAGGATTGAACTAAGAAAAACGGTAAAGATAGGAGTGTGATGGTGATACGATACCGGGGCACCTCCCCCAAGCTTGGCAGTTTCCAAGGGGAGTGCCCATACCCATGTGATTATATCCCCTTTGTTGGTGAAGGAGATGGAGGTGATGATGCATAGTCGCACATCGAGCGTAAGAGGTCCTCCAACTTGCGGATAATGCCCTTGAGTGCGATGATATGCTCCTTCAACAAAATATTTTCACGTGTGAGATACTTGTTTTGTATACGAGCTAACTCAATCATCTTGAAAGCTTCGATCTCAGTTGGGGTAAGAAGATTGTGATCAAGTTGAAGGATGTCTTCTGCTGCCGGAGCTTGGTCCTCCGTGGCCTTCTTGATCCCTTTATCCTTGTGGATCTCCATGGGTTCTTCCCTCTTCAACTCTATCTTCATTAGCCAAGCATCGTTGTCACCATTGTTTAAGGAGGGTGACGACATGATGCCTGGCCTTGACAACCCTGGCAGAAAACAGCTCGAAACAAGAATAGAGGATATTTGCGTGGTACGGTGGTCAAAACCTTCGGGGGATTATATAATGATTTTTTACCGACCAAAAGAAGTATCGTGAAAGAAAACAGAGTCCGGAGAGCGCACAAGGTGCCCACGAGGCAGGGGTGCGCCCAGGGGGGTAGGGCGCACCTCCCACCCTCGTGGAAGCCTTGTGTCCTTCCCGGATTGCTTCTTATTTTCCTATTTTCCTAAATATTCCAAAACAGAGAAAATTTGCCATTAGAACTGTTTTGGAGTCGGTTTACTTACCGTACCACATACCTATTCCTTTTCGGAGTCTGAAACGTTCTGGAAAGTGTCTCTTATGGATTCCTCCGGTGTTACGGTTTCAATAACATTAGTTTCAACATTTATGGGATTACCTGAGATATAATGTTTAATTCTTTGACCGTTCACCACCTTCGGATTTGTGCCTTCGAAGTTGTTGATTTTTATGGCACCGGAATGATAGACCTCCTCGATAATGTAAGGACCTTCCCATTTAGAGAGAAGTTTTCCTGCAAAAAATCTTAAACGAGAGTTGTATAACAATACATAATCACCTATATTAAACTCACGCTTTTGTATCCTTTTGTCATGCCATCTTTTAACTTTTTCTTTAAACAACTTGGCATTCTCATAGGCTTGGGTTCTCCATTCATCAAGTGAGCTAATGTCAAATAGCCTCTTCTCACCGGCAAGTTCGAAATCATAATTGAGCTCTTTAATAGCCCAATATGCCTTATGTTCTAGTTCGAGAGGTAAGTGACATGCTTTTCCATAAACCATTTTAGACGGAGACATACCCTTAGGATTTTTATATGCAGTTCTATAGGCCCATAATGCATCATCAAGTTTCTTGGACCAATTCTTTCTGGATCTATTAACAGTCTTTTGCAAAATTAATTTGAGCTCTCTATTACTCAATTCTACTTCACCACTAGACTGTGGGTGATAAGGAGATGTAATTCTATGATTAACATCATACTTAGCAAGCATTTTACGAAAATCACCATGAATAAAACGTGAACCACCATCAGTCATTAAATATCTAGGGACTCCAAACCTCAGAAAAATAACTTCTTTAAGCATCTTAATAGAGGTGTTATGATCAGCACTACTAGTTGGAATAGCTTCTACCCACTTAGTAACGTAATCAACAGCAACTAGAATATGTGTATACCCATTAGAGGAAGGAAAAGGTCCCATATAATCAAAGCCCCAAACGTCAAATGGTTCAATAAAAATTGAATAATTCATAGGCATTTCTTGACGTCTACTAATATTACCAATTCTTTGGCATTCATCACAAGACAAGACAAACTTACGGGCATCCTTGAAGAGAGTAGGCCAATAAAAACCGGATTGCAATACCTTATGTGCAGTTCTATCTCCAGCGTGGTGTCCTCCATAAGCCTCGGAGTGACACTTGCGTAGGATCTGTTCCTGTTCATGCTCAGGTATACAATGCCTAATAACACCATCTACTCCTTCTTTATAAAGATGAGGGTCATCCCAGAAGTAATGTCTTAAATCATAGAAAAACTTTTTCTTTTGCTGGTATGTGAAACTAGGTGGTATAAATTTAGCAACAATGTAATTAGCATAATCAGCAAACCATGGAGCAGTATGAGAAGCATTTGTGACATTTAATTGTTCATCAGGAAAGCTATCATCAATAGGTAGTGGGTCATCAAGAACATTTTCTAGCCTAGACAAGTTATCTGCAACGGGGTTCTCAGCTCCCTTTCTATCAATAATATGTAAATCAAATTCTTGTAGCAAGAGAACCCATCTAATAAGTCTAGGTTTAGAATCTTTCTTCTCCATAAGATATTTAATAGAAGCATGATCAGTGTGAATAGTTACTTTAGAATCAACAATACAAGGTCTGAACTTATCACAAGCAAATACAACTGCTAAGAATTCTTTTTCAGTAGTGGCATAATTTCACTAGACATTGTCTGGAGTTTTACTAGCATATTGAATAACATTTAATTTCTCATCAACTCTTTGCCCTAGAACAGCACCTACAGCATAATCGCTAGCATCACACATAATTTCAAAAGGTAAATTCCAATCAGGTGGCTGAACGATAGGTGCAGAGATTAATGCTTTCTTAAGTATTTCAAATACTTCTACACAATCATCATCAAAAACGAAAGGTATATATTTTTGTAATAGATTACACTACAAAAAAATACACTTCCGTGATGATACGTGTTTGTCACAGTAGGTCGCGTTTTTTATCATGCATGTACATCCATGACAAATTTATGACAGAATCAAGATAGTCATACCTGTGCTGTCATAGAAGTGTTCCATGACATTACCAAAATTATCATCACGGAAGTGTCCACTTCCATGACAATAAATCGCGCGTCACAGAAGTGCTTTCGTCAACGGTGACCGACACGTGGCATCCACCGTAATGGAACGCCGTTAAGCTATCGAGTCGGGTTTTGGATCCGATAACCCGTTAACAGCCCCGACCAATGGGGATTTTCCACGTGTAAAATCATCATTGGCTGGAGGAAACACGTGTTGGCTCACCGTTGGGACAGATGTCATCCACTCATTGGACAGAAGGCGCCTATGATACGTCGACACGTGGCATGTCCCAACAGAGGCCCATTCCTGTGAAAAGGGCGGCCCGTTTGACTTGGTCAAAAGGTGGTGGGTCGGCCCATGTAAAGCCTGTTAACGGCTTGTTCGCATATAGCCCATTTACAGCCCGCTAACCCAAGGCCCGTTACGCCCTATCCGAATTAGGCCCAGTAGCATCATCTGGGCCACCCAATATGATTCGAGCACGTTTTCACTTCCGCCCATGTATGGCCCATGACGCCTTTCGCCCATATGAGGCCCTATGTAACTCTTGGCCTATTAACGGCCGTGGTGGCGGCCCGTAATGAACAAAGTGTATTACTTTACACCCATTAACGGCCCGTGGTGTGGCGGCCCGTAATGAACGAGATATCACTTTATACCCATTAAGGGCCCGTTATTCCGTTGGGCCGTTTCCAGCCCATGTTATCTTTCGGCCTTCTCGTAGCCCATTTATTCTTGGGCTCATTTCCAGCATTCGTTTACTTACGGCCCATTACTGTCATTTTCTGCTTATGGGCCAAATTCGGCCCGTGGTTACAGTCGGCCTGTTTGTGGTCCGTTAACACGTTGGGCCATTTTCATAGCGTCATGAAATACGGCCTATTAACGATGGCCCGTTATGGTCGGCCCATGAACGGACGATTCCAACTCTAGCCCGTTTACGGCCATAATGCGGCCTGTTATTGGCCCATGTTTGGCCAATCGATCATATTGCCCGTATAAGCCCATTGATGATACGGCCCGTAGAAGGCCCATTGTTTCTACGGCCCGTAGAAGGCCCATTTTTTCTACGGCCCATATAAGGCCCACTGTTTATACGGCCCGTAGAAGGCCCATCGCTTTCACGGCCCGTAGGTCCAAAGTGTCACTGAAAGAATATTAGCCCATGGTTATTGTGGCCTAGTTTTAAAAATAGGTTATTGCAGCCACTAGCAAACCGCAGAAAAAGAACTGCTGCGACTACAAGCAAACAAATAAACAAGACAACAAGGAAATTAATAAGCAAGCAACTTACACTAGGCTATCACGGCTATTACACATATTACATCCACTGGGCATCAAATTTCGCCACCAGTGCAAATATAGGGAACACAACAGCATATAAACGCCACAGCAAAACAAGTCCAGAACTGAAACCACTTCAGAAGAGCTCAAGAAACAATATCCCGGTACCCATAATGTTGGCAAGATGCTTAGCAAGCTTATTAACTTTCTCTTGTTTGGCGCTTAAGTCCTCCAGCGCTTGCTATTGCACCGTAAAGTATGCATCTGAATTCTGAGGACATCCTCGGTCCTTGGCTTCCTATCGATAACATCCGATCGATGTCTTTCAACTTGAAGTTGAGACTCAAGAAGCCGAACTGATTCAGCAACGAGTTCAAGAGCTGGTGCCGGCCGAAGTAAGTAGCCAAGAATCGAACACTACATCAAGACAGGACTTTGGGGTTGTCTCGAGTGTCCTCAATATAGTTTTTATTAGCTTTCTTGGAGACCAACAGGGATGTCTCACTATCTTGAACCTTATCTGCATTACTTCCTTTACCATTGCATAACAGGGTACTCTTCTCCAATATTTTATCCGCGTTCTAAAAGAGAAACAAACAAACACATCTCAGGTTTACAATGTAGTATATGAAACTCATTTTGGTAAACCATCGGTAGTAAGGTGGACAGGATAACAACATGAAACAAACATATATCTATGTAGTATGGTCCTTTGATGGTCTATATCATTCTAGTTTATGTTGCCAAATCAAGATAGATACAGTTCAAATCATATCTATTTAAGACAAAGCAGCATAGACAGAATATAAGTGTGGGAAACTACACAGCAATAACAACACTTGTAATGTGCATGGCATGAGAACATAACTGTTTATTCAATTGAAACTGAAATCAACATAGAGCAAGTTACAACAACAAACAACCAAACACGTTGAAGAAACAGGTTTAAAACATACCTGTTGCGCCATTGGAGTTTCAATTGCATCCTTCAAATTTGAAATTGGTTGGTATCGATAAATACAAGATGATGCAAGAGTAAAGTAGTACGAACCATAGCTACGGAACCTGACCTGAGAAAAATTCTTCTTCTGCTTTAAGCATTGACTTCGGGTTCGGAGTGGTGGTCCTTGTGATTTGGGCACTGCAGTTGCCTTACTAACTGCTCGTGTTTGGGTGCTCTGTGGTGGAGACGGTGTTGTGTCAACAGGAACTAGGTGTCTATCTGCTGGGGTTGGGGTTAGAAGGGGTGTAGCTGGTTCTCTATCCAACTGGGTAGGGGTACAATCTGCATGAGTGTGGTTTATGTGTGGTGGGGCTGAATCTTGGGCAAGTACAACCGTGGTTCTATCTGCATCGATGTAGCACGATCTTTTTCAAGACCGTGTTTTTACTCCCACAGATACTGCCATCACTCCCTCCAATTGAAATGGCTGATAAACAAGAAAAGTAATTGAATGTACAGACATTGTAAGATAGATAGGTGCAATGGATAGTAGGGAAGAAAACAGGGCATGAAATAATTCACATTTATGTTGTCTAAGCAAACAGAATAGCAGGACATAATTTCACATATATGATGGCTAATTAAACAGGATAGTATGACACAATTTCACATGTATGATGGCTAACTAAACAGGATAGAATGACATACTTCAAAATATGGTGACTATGTAAACAGGATGACATGATATAACTATACGATGTGTCTATTAAAGTGGTTGGCATGCCATAAATCACAAACATGTCTTCGATGGAAACATGATGGCATGATATAATTCACGGATAGAATGACATAATTTAAAATATGATGACTATGTAAACAGGATGAGATGATTTAACTATATTATGTCTTTAGAAAATGGGTTGGCATGCCATAATTCAGATACATGCTGTCTATGTAAACATCATGGCATGACATAATTCAAATATATGATTTATATACTAAGGAAGTGAGCAGAGGGAAATTGCATATATGATGTGTCAACTAAGGAGATGGCATTCAATATTGTGTATATGATGTAAAAACTAAGCATTGCAATACAACATATGCATTATATGAGTAATATAACCCTGCCAAGTTTGAGCATACACCTCGGGGATAATAGGACTGGTCATCGCCTCTGAATCCTCCTCTGAAGAGCTATCTCAGAACCAGCAAGATATCTGCTTCAGCAGTAGCATTGTCTCGCTCAAGACCTTGTTTTCACTCCAGATTTCTCCATCACCAATTCAAATGGCTGATGCAGGAAGAGCAGTTGAATATACAAACATTGTCGACAAAAGCAATGAGAAATACAAAAAAGGACGGCATGATATAATTCACATATATGACGCTTGCCTAAACAGCATGGCATTGCATAATTCACATACATAATGCCTTGCAACAAGATAACATTGCATAATTCACATATATAATGTCTTGCAACAAGATGGCATTGCATAATTCACATATATGGTAATTAGACACTAAACAGGTGGCATTCACACAAAGCATGTCTAAACTAAGCAAATGACATAGCAATGCAAGATACCATACGCACGATATGAGTAACATAACCCCGCCAAGTTAGGGCATGCACCTCGGGGAAATATGACTGGTCATCTGTCTCGAATCCTCCTCCGAGGAGCTATAGGTAACCAACAAGACATGCGCTTTGTCGATAGCATTGTGCGCTCTCAAGACCTTGTTTCACTCCAGATTTTTTCATGACCGTGCGAATGGCTGATGCACAGAAGAGTAATTGAATGTACTAAAATTGTTGACAAATTTAACACATAATAAAAAATGATGGCATGATATAATTCACATATAAGATGGTGGCTAACCAGGGTGGCATTGCAAAATTCACATATATGATGCCTGGCTAGACAAGATGGCATTGCATGATTCACATATACGATAAAGAAACTAAAGCAGATGGCATTGACACAAAGCATGTCTAAACTAAGCAGATGACATCTTTAATGTATCTGAGAAGCAATGCAAGGCACCATATGCATGATATTACCAACATCGGCATGCCAAGTTAGAGCGAAGACCTCATGGGGTAAATAGGAGTGGTCTTCCTTCCGAATCCCCTCGAACAGTTATCTTCCTCTTGATTACGATCCAAATGGGTGGAGGGGGCTGCCTTTGCGCCCACCATGGAACGACGTCTGCATGAAATTTTATTGCCACGCAAGGCTCATCTCCTTTGCTCTACATGATCAGCTCCATTGTGTACAATAACTGGCATGCATAGGAACAAAACATAATGAGATTATGTAAGGAGTGCATGCACAAATCCAGAGTGATGGTAGCAAACTGTGGATAGACCCAAAACAAATGATAGCAGGCAGATAATAGCTTTAGTTAAAAAATACAGATAATGGCTCCTTTAATGTTTGTTTGCACCCAACATGAAACTCATAGTAGACACCGGAGATTAACCAAATAGTAGAGAGATAGTACTGATTGCTGCCCCAATATGTACCCCACAACCATTTAAAAACTCAAGTTTCAGCATTAGTTTGGACCTGACTCGGAGTCTAATAGGTGAACACGATGATAATGTAGCATGTCATCATATTAAGAGACGCATAACGTAAGCAGACACGGAAGAGTGCGACCTCTCTTGCGGACCCATGTAGTCCTCAGGGTCATCTGCTCATTGATGATGGTAATGCAGTTGTCGTGGCTGCGGCACGGCGGGAAGAAGATCGAGGCGGCGAAAGATAGTCCGAGAGCGGATCCTGCTGTGGTGAACCCTTCCATCGTTGGAGCAGCTGAGTTGGGGTGGAACACTGCGCCTTGCAGAGCAGGACAAACCACACAAGGTTTTCTTTGACACATATATGTAATGAAGTAATTGAGTAAGGGCTTGTTTGAATTTGAGGATTCTAACAATGCAGGGATAGGAAATAGACAGGAATAGGATAGGAATGCACGTGCAAAGCAGAGAATTTAAAACACAGGATTTCGCCAATCTGGGTGTTTGATTCACAACAATTGGAAGATCACAGGATGCAAAAAGCATGGTGAGATTAAGTCAAACCACAAGAAAATGTACGGTTATAATGCTATTATGCTACTATCTCTTAGTCTTGTGCTTGATGAATAGGAATATGAAAAGGAGGAGAAGTGGAAATTAGAATTCCTACGGTTTTTCTTTCAAGGAGACACTAAAGGAACAAATCCTACAGTTTTCCTTTGCTCCATTCCTTTGCACCAAATTCATGAAAAGTAGTACCATAGGAAACTTTCCAATTCCTATGTTTTTCATTCACTTTTCCTTTCAAGCATTGGCGATTCTAGTAGGCAGGCTTGAGCAAGGAAAATCCTACACTAAAAAATGTTTTGTGCTACTTCTATTACTTTGGACCCAGGCCACTGCCATACTAGCTCAACTCCTGGGCCCATCGACAAATGCACAGCTCAAACGCAGCAGAGATAAATAATGATGGCGTTCAAGAGAGTCCATCACGGATAGCTAAGTTGCCCGGTACCTCACCGCTTGTCATATAGTAGGATAAAATAATCGTATTTCCGTTACTACGAAAGTGCTCAATGGACAATATATATAACATGTAGAGTAAAAAAAGAGATGCAACAAGTGTACAACCTCTTTGGCGAAGCCATGTCGATCTCGGCGTGATTGGGTTGGCCGGTGAGGATGCTCCGGCTGACTTTGCTTTCGGAGGAGGGGAAGAAGATCTTAGGTGTCTGGAGATGGAGCCCGAGGTACTGCTCCGCTGTGATGGAGGGTTTCGTCGTTGAAGCAGGACAAGAGAGACAACGAACAACGTTAACCTGAGTGGAATTCTAATAGCATCTCCAATACATAACGTAAAATACATAACCACAAAGTGCTAGATGTAAAATACATCAGCCGCTCATCTCTGAACTTAAGCGTCAAACTGAACTTAATTGTCGAAACTAAACTTAATCGTCAAACTGAACCTAAGCTGTCGAAACTGAATTTTCTTTGTCGAAACTGAACGCACTAGCAAGGTGAGGCTACACGTCGGTCGTGACTTTTTCATCTCTGGTCGTCGATTTTGCACCGTTGGATACGAAATCAAGGGCTGCGGTTCATCTTCAACCTCCACCCCTCGAGCCGCCACCACCACCGCCAAACAGCAGCCCCCGCCGCCGCATGACGGTGGTGCGCCGCCCGCCCGCCCGAAAACACTCCCCACCGCCGGTCCACCGCCGCCCGGACCATCCTCTAGGCCCCTCGTGCGAGCTTTTCTCCGGCGATCCCCACGCCACCGCCCCGCCACCGCCGGCGACCACCGCCCCCATCCTGAACCCTAAGATAGATAGTGGGGTACCTCTCCGGCGAGCCCCCCTCCCCGCTGCGGCTGGTTCTTCCTTCACCCCGGCGAGCCCACCCCTTGAAAATCGACTGACCCAAAAGTCGATTCAGTCGACTGAAGGGTAGCCAAATCGGAGCAGCATCGCAAGCAAGAGCAAGAGCGAGAGCAGCAGCGCGAGCAAGAGCAATAGCAAGAGCAGACCAGGCAGGGGACCGAGAGCAAGAGCAGATAAGCAGCGTGAGCGAGAGCTAAAGCAGCAGCAGCTCCTACTGATGTGGACGTCACCGCCGAGGGAGCGACGCCATGGAGGAAGTGGCCGGCGACGCCGCCGTGGATGGAGCCGCGCCGTGTCGGCTCGGGACCGAGCGCCGGCAGCACCGTGAGATCGAATCAAGAAGAAAATGCGGCGATTAGTGTACAACCTCTTTGGTGGCGCCGATTAGGCCGCAGCTTCATCCGAGGAAACGGTGATGATGATGCTCTTCCGGTGGTGCAGGTGAAGACGGCGGTGTGGGAATGGAGGTGGCACGAAAGATGAGGGGATCGTCGAGGCAGCTCCTTGGAGGTGGAGGACGGGGTGGCTGAACCGGAAGGACGATGAGATCGACGACGGATCCTCATCCGGTACGGTGGATGAGGGACGTCGAGGTGTTGCTATGGATGACGTCGTCGGGGAAGAGGCTCCGGCTGGGTGGCGGATGGAGCAGGGTGTGGGGTTTCGTCGCGGGTTTTCGCGGCCTCGGTGTACGAATGGGTGGGCGGATGGGATGGCAGTGGGGAACCATGGCTTAGAGACGCGCTTGTCCGAAATGTGGGTAAGTTATGAAAGTACCCCCACCGATTTGAGGCGGTTCTTTCGGTTCAGGGGTACCACGGGCATTTCGCGTGTCGGGATTTCACAGGAGGTGGGAGTTTTCGCGCGCGTTGTAATTTCGGAATAGCAAGGCGCGGGTTGAGATGGAGGGAGTTGTCGGAGCACAACGAGACAAAGATATATCTTAAATATTTCGGGCTAACAAGGCGCGGGTTGAAGAGGCGGAGTTTCAGAAGACGATAGATGAGACGCTAGCTTCAATTTTCGGCATAACAAGGCGCGGCTTGAAATTTCAGAAGAACAAGCTTAACGTGTACCCAAAAAAGACAATTTGCACCTCAACACGCACAACACACACACAAACACCATTTAGACTAGAGTAAGGTACACGTGCATTGCACGCATGAGATTTGGCAACCAAATTATGAATAAATACCACATTATAGCATGCAAGCTTTGAGTCATATATGCATGATGTAGATGTTAGTTTAATTCTTATAGTTCATTTCATTCAAAATCATCTAGTTTTTATAAGAAAGCTAATCTATTTTAAGATTCATGGAATTGTGCGTTGTAAGACATAAAGTAAAAACAAATAATGGCAAATCATGTAGAAAAACATTTGGGCAATTCTGATACGGAAGATTCTAGAACAAATAAGAAGTGCTTGTGTTTTGATGTTTGTGCATTATGCTTAAGTTCAACCATGGAGTCTTCTAGATTATACATGTGGCGAAATCTGGTGGAATCTAGATGATATCCAACGGCCAATAGTGCTCAAATTTGCCATCTTTGGACCATCGGATTCGCCTCATCCAACGACCATGTTTCAAAGTTAAAGTTACCCTCACACAATAAAAAAAAATATATAATATAATATATATAGGGGTATAGATATAGATATGTGATGCGAAAACCGCCCATCATCTCCAATTAGAATAGTGTCTCCATGCACGGATGCGACGTGGGCAAATGATGTCTGCCATCGGTATCTCAAATTCAAATCGGTCTGACCTTGTTCAATGTGTATACATTACAACATGCTCATTTCCAAACCACACCGCGCAGATCTCCGTTATATTCATGCATGCATGGGTTTCAAACATCAGGATCTCTTATTCAAATATTTGAATTCAACTTTACATTGATTATGACCTCACCTATTCTTTTACACCCACACAGTAGTCTTCTCTTTATAATTGTACCACTAACTTTCTCTCGTGCATGCATGCACACACACTACCAGTCGGCATTATCCATCGCACGCATGCAATCTTTTTCTTCAGGTCGGTCTCCCATGAAGGCACACACCCACACACATCCCCCTCTCCATCATATCGGGCATTCTTTATCTCTCACGCGTGCATGCGCAATGATCGATGTTCCTCTATGTATGTGTGTATATAGCTAGGTCTTTCATAGTTTTCCACACAAACCGATCAATCGATATATCCAGTGAGGTCTCACCCTCTTTCCCACATCCACATCGATCAATCTATACCTCTCTATATAGGATTAACATATATAGCTAATACACCCACATTAATTATATATCCAACGTCCCCCTCTCATCATCCATGCCTTCCGCTTCATCTCTCAGACGTGTGCACAATGGCGAAGATAGGGGCAGTAAGGGCCCTGCCCCCCTAACATCACTATATATCGAGGCTAATATGAATGTGATCATTAGACAATTGCTGCTAAAAAAGGTTTAATTTCATGAATTGACCCTCCTCGTAAAGGATTAGTAATGCTTGGCCCCTAGCTCATTTATTTTTCATGGCTCCGCCACTGCAAGGCAACAGCGCGCGTGTTCGCCCCTCTCTCTAAATATCGATCTCGCACTTGTGCATTCCTTCATAGTCTCCCTCCACTCGCCCCTCGCACCATCTTCTAGCCCCCACGGATTTTGCCACATGTACAATCTAGCAGACTCCATGGTTGAACTTAAGCATAATGCACAAACCTCAAAACAACAGTGGTTCTCTTTTGTTCTAGAATCTTCCGTATCATAATTGCCCAAGCTTTTTTCTAGTTGAATTGCCATTATTTGTTTTTACTTTATGCTTTACAACGCACAATTCCATGAATCATAAAATAGATTAAGGGCTTCTTTGATTCAAAGAATTCTCAAAGGAATTTTGGAGGATTCTAATCATTAGGAATTTTTCCTATCTTAGTTGTTTGATTCGTAGGATTGTAAACCATAGGAATTTTTCCATATGATTCATTTGCACTAGATTTCATAGGAAACATCCCATCCACTCAAACCTCTTTGAAAGAATTCTGCATTTTTTCTATGCACAATCAAACACTCGTACAATCGTGTAGGATTCAAGACGACATTCCACTATAATCCCATATTTTTCCTATTCACACGTTCTTAGCTTTTTTATAAAAACTTATTGATTTTTAATGAGATGAACTATAAGAATTAAACGAAGGGCTACATCACGCATATATGACTCAGAGCTTACATGCTATAGTGTGGTATTTATTCATAATTTGGTTGCAAAATCTGATGCGTGCAATGCACGTGTACCTTACTAGTACTTTGAGTATGTGCAAAACACGTAAATTAGAATACCAATGGCACGCTACACAGTGTCTCTCTTACAGTTCATGAAGCCACGTGGCACATGTGGATGCGTTGTCGCGACCTCCTTGCGTGGATTGATCACAGTGACGTGCTGCTGGTTCCAAAAGAATGTACTCGTCCTCCCTGAGCCATACTGGTGGTACATGCACGAAGCGAAGATGTGCACGCACGCCACGCACGCACTCATTCCCTCGCACGCACACGCGGGTACACGGGCGGACGCAATTTTGTACCAAGATCCACCCCATGTGATAATTTGACGCATGTAATGTTGTTCACTTCATTGATGGTCAATTAATACAGCGCATTCAAATTGAGTGGACGTGAGGGCGGAAGAAAGACATTATTACTCCACTGCGCGCATGCGAGTAGTTAAATCGTGGGTTGCTAGTAGTACTTCCATTGGTCTCCTTCATATTTTGTGCCAATTTATGACAGTAACATAATATTTACGCATTTGAGCAGTGTAGTACTTGAAATTTATGTTCCGCTAAACTCATCGGGAGCCGTTTCGGGCCTCGAAACCAGAACCATCAATTAATCTTTACCTTGTTCCCATCACATTCGAAAGCCTGCTCACACCTACTAGTACGTACCAAACCTGAACGTGTTCCCACTATGCAGGTATTAGTACTACTAGTGCTAGTACTTAGGTTATAAAAAGGGGAACTACCTAACCGAAAATTACTCTACCTTTCCTCCTCATAAGTGTTTCTTCTTCGTTCGTCGTTGCCATGGCCGGTGAGCAGAGCTCTAGGTCGAGAACTACTCGTAACAAGGGAACGGCAACCAAGGCAGCGGAAAAAAAGAGAGGGCTCGCCGCCACGCAGAGACCTCGAAAGATCTCTCACGGGCAGGCGATGGCTCCCAGGAGCGCCCTAGCCGAGGAGGCGAACATGCCGAGCCGGCGGAGCTGGAGTCGTTATCCCTCGACGGCATGCCCGATCAGCTCAATAAGCACCTCAATAAGAAGAAGGAGTTCATCCAAGGCTTGACGGAGTTACTGAAGGAGAGCCTCGACGACATGCCCGCTGAGCTCAATCAGCTGGGGGAGTTGACCGCCGGCTTGGTGATGCTGCTGAAGAAGAGTGTTGCCTCGGAGAAGAAGGCGACCGGCGAAATCCTGCGACTTCAGGAGGACAAGGCGAAGCTCTGCCACGAGATCGACCTGTTGAAGGAGAAGAACGCCGGCTGGAAGAAGCTGCATGAGAATAGTAGTTCCTCGATGAAGATGCTGCAGGCCCTCGTCATGGAACAGAAGGAGGAGTTGGTGAAGCTCCGCATCAAGCACCCGGCTGCTGTCAAGGTACATAATGCGGCCGTGGAACAGATGATGAAGGCTCGCGTCGAGAAATCCCGCGTCATGGATAGAATGAGGAAGATGGCGGAGGATACGTGCAAGGAGATGGAGGTCGTGGAGGCGATGAAGAAGCAGTTACGAATCCGCGGCAAATTAGATCATTTGGGGTGATAATCTTCCTTCTTGTTTTGCTGCTGTGTTTCATCTTTTGCTTCGGGTGTTTCGCCGCACGTCACGTTCTCTGCGAGGCATGAATAGAACAATGGTTTTTGTTTTTTGAGGGAATGAATAGAACAATGCTAACAATGAGATGACTAGCAAATTAGATCATTTTTATCGCCATATGGCACTGGGCTGCCGTGTTTCGTGCTCCTCCATCGCAGTACTACTCCAGTGGAAAACTTGAGTATACCGCACGGTTCTTTGCTCCTCCTCGATCAGGTCGTCGGTGCATTTATACGAGCAGTCAAATCACAAGGCCCCGCCTTCCAGCAATAATGAGCCGTCAAATCACAAAGACCCTCGCCTCTCGTGAAACCGACCAAGCTAGACTGCCCCGCTCTCTAGCCTTTTAAAAAATGTATACTTTTGTACATCAGTAGTATCGATGGATTGCGCCATGGTGCAAAACTTGAAATTAAAAAAAGGTGGTACTACCTCCATCCGGGTTTATTGGTCCCCATTATATTTCGTGCCAAATTTTGACCATAGATTAAACTAACAAAATGTCTACGCATGTCACCAAACATTATATTTTTGAAAACTATGTTCAAGTACGAATCCAATGAGATAATTTTTCTTGACATGCATTAACATTTTGTTAGTTAAATCTTTAGTCAAAATTTGATACAAACTACAAAGGGGACCTATAAACCAGGACGGAGGTAGTACATATAGAGAGCTAAATCGCCAAATTATGCATATAGTACTATTAAAAATGCTAGTCACAATAATGGTGTCCAGGACGACCCACCCCTCAAATAAAACTAAGCACCCTGGAATTCTTTGACAAAACTAAGCACCCTGGAATTCTTTGACAACTAAACTACTGGCTATATGATGTTGGCCATGTATATTGTACGTATATAATGTGAAGAAACGAGTGGTAGTACTATACCAACTAAAAGATGAAATTTAAGAAATACTAGTATGTACGTACTGAAGAATTAAAGTAACAAGAAGAAACATAGCATAGTTCTGCTGGGGGCTCAGCACAACACACCCCTCAAACTAAACTAAGCACACCTGAAATTAAACTATGCAACTAATCCGATAGACACTGCATTAAAAGTTTAGAACCGCCATGAGCAACGACACTGCCACCTTACTCGGAGTCCTCGTCCACGTCCTCGACTTCGTCCTTGTCCCTCTTCCTCTTGGCCGATACTTCTTTGCTTGAACCGCCAACTTGGTTGTTGCTCTTCATCCAACCCTTGTAGATATTGAAACAAAGGTAGCCATCCATTGTAGCGTACTGGATGTGGTCTATATCTAGTACATTCCGCTGCCATGCATGACGATGAAACGTGTATGGAGGTTTCTCCAGTTTACCGTACGAAGGATGAACCATGGCTCCTGCCAGGGTCAGCATTGAAGGCTGACGAGAGGACACCAGCCGATTCTTTTGGAGGTCGAAGGTGTTGCCTACAACGAGGCCTATCCGACGCTGGACTTCTTTGTCGTTACCAAAGTCTACAGTAACGAATTTGACTAGGTTGCTCTCGAGGAAGTCCTTAAAATCCTGGCACTCAACGTCGGCATGGCATATGTGGTAGACCAAGCATAAGTCATGCACGCAAACCTAGATCACGGCGGGCTTCTTCCTCTCTTCGTCCTTTAGATCCTTCTCTCGTCCCACGACTGTGGTGTACTCAACATCTAGCCCAGCGACCCACTCATCATCTGAGTCTTCGAACATGCGTCTGAAGCGAGAAAGGCATCCTTTCACCGTCGCAGAAGTACGGGTGTAGATGACGTCGAATTCATCGCTGGTGATGGTTCTAACCTTGTACTCACCGCCGATCGGGGAGATTTGGGATGCCATGGATTTGGGAGGAGGATTAGGATTAGTGGAACTGCCGTAATGTGAATGGACGGGATGACTAGGAGCGAACCGCCGTAGTATTAAAGGACGTGCGGGGACGAGTAGGAGCGAACTGCTAGCGTGCGAACGGCAGGGTGGTGGCTTTCCATTCTCCCATGATACGGGCTTCCGAGAGCCCTTGGATCTGAGATCGAACGGTTGCATGGCGTGATTCTAGACCTATGGGTGAATATCCTATCCTGGAGGGTTATTCTACAAATTTTCAGCAACTTAGCATGCGACCGTTTGATCTCAGATCCAAGGGCTACCAGCAGCCCGTATCATGGTCGAGCCTACCACGACCGTCGCGTCGCTCGCGCGGTCGCGCCCTTGGAGATTTAACACGGTGCGTTAGTCTATCTGATGTTGGCATGTCATACATAGTCATCACTTAGTCACTCATACTACAACAAGGTTGGCTATAAGGTTGGCTATAAGTGTATATATTTTTTTACTCCTCTCTATCTCTTTCTTTGTACTCCCTCCGTCCCATAATATAAGAACGTTTTTGACACTAGTGTAGTGTCAAAAACGTTCTTATATAATGGGACACAGGGAGTACTAGTTTTTATTGCATTTGCCAAGGAGTGACCTCTTCCAATGAAATGGTGTTGTTAAGTTTGCTTCATTTAATTATCTATAGACTCAAAATTGTCTTTTCACCTAGGTACACGCGCTTAGCACCGTTTCTTCCTTGGCTCACCAAACTAGTCTCTCTCTTCTTGATTAACTTGCCACATCAGACTTTATGCCTATGTGGCAAGCTTAAGCACCTGTAGGAGCAAGTACAATAGTGCGCTTTACATGGCATTTTTGCATATGTGGAGGAAAGAGAGGCAAGGAAAAAGTGGAGAAGTGGGCTCTCATGCAAGAGCCAGCCTCTACTACATGGTGGAGCATTGGGAGAGGCACCTGATGGAGGTGGTCAGAATCGGGAGACTCACGCCGGTCGTAGCGCCGCAGTTAAAATGATAATGGCAAGTCAAATCACGAGGCCCCACCTGTCCAGCAGTAACTCACTGTCAAATCACACAGCCCTACGTTTGCAGCAGCCTACTCCCTCGTCTTCTCGCGTCTCCGTCGACCCAACTAGGCGGAACTGTCCCACCGCCTACCGGGCAGGAAAAGCCCCGCCCTCGACTTTTAAATAGTATACAATATACTAATTTTGTATCCGCGGATTGCGCCCGTGCCATGGAGCAAAGCGTATAGAAAACGGCGGTACACATGTACGGAGTATACAACACGCCCATCGCTTTCGCGTCGCACCCCAGACGGTCGGTCAGTCTGGCACGCTGCTCTCCGAATGGAACACTCGTCATATTGCGTTCGCACACACATGTGGGACGGCAATTGAGAACTGACCATAGGCAAACTCCCCGGCCCCGCAAGTCGGGTGACTTAATAGAAGAGGGAGACGAGCGATAGCACTAGAGAAGTGTTGTACTACATTGGTGCCTGGACGATCCTTGCAAGACACGGAAGATCAGTTCGTCCATGCATGTGACCAGACTCTAGCAGACACGCCTGGATTGGCTATCGTCTACATATCGTGCAGGCTGTGTTGTACATGGCTGTAGTTGTGGTGAGAAATCTAAAAAAAGGTTTCTTGTCATCTCGCAAAATTAGGTGTCATGTGCTTCGGATCACTGCGAGGGTTAAACAACGACAACTGAGTTGGGCTAGTCATTGGGGGCACATGCACGAACAGTGACTACTCGGCTCCCATCTAGGTCAAGCCGGCTATGTTAATTAGGACATCTATCGACGGACCCCTTTTCTACGAGTTTATCTTTAATTTGAGCTTTGTTCCTCGTCTAGTTTGTCCGCCGGGATTCATGTTGTCTCCTTTGGGCAGTGAGGTTATGATTTCTTGTCATGTGGCATTTTTTCGTGTTATATGTTATAATCCGGTGCTTCAGATCAAAATGACGACAACTGCGCCTCCGGGCCACGTGCATGAAGACTTCTCGACAGGCATTGACGAGGTCAAGCCGGCTCCGGTAGACAAAAGAAAACTAAGTTCCACTATATAGGCAAGAGCCTCCGCGCTTGCTTGCTAGTGTTGCTCTCTTCACACTGTCTCGGCCTCTCCAGATCTAAACACGATAGCGGTGGCCACACACTCTCTCTCTCTCTCTCTGTGCTCACCGTTGGTCACAGATCCAGCCGGATCCTCTCCGCCGGGGAAGGTGAGAAGGTGCAATGTTCACGCGGTCGTCCTCGGCGGCGGCTCTTACCCACTGCTGGGCGCGTCCCGATCAGCCTACCTTGCCGTTCTCTCCCAAGCACCGCTGGCGAGGGAGGGCCTCCGACCCCTTCTTCCTTGCTGTCGTAGTGTGGGCAGATCCGCCTCCGCCGCCCACCTAGCGACATCCCAGCGACCATCAGGTATAACTTCCTTCGAAACCAGCCTTGCTCTACTTCCCGAGCTCCTGACGTCGCTGCATTTGTAACTTTTACTATTTCTCAGGCCCCCTCGTAGATAGGATCGATCGGCTGTTCGAAAACCACCTAATTTTTTTACGTTTAAGAGGTAAAACTAGTTCATGCACTCGAATCTAGTACTACTTGGTTCAAACAAGGAAGAAAGGGGGTGGGGTGGGGGAGGATTTGTTACCTGAATCTATGACTTGGTCGAAAGAGGAAATAATGGGGGCGAAAAGTAGCAGAGACTGGCTCTCCAACTGGTCTCTTGGTCTAATAGGGAAATAAAGGGAAACACAGTACAAACTCAATATAAACCCGATCTATTGGTTGAAAAAGGAAAGAAAGTGGGGACTGGGGGACAAGTCAACAAAGTATGTCCAGCACTAGATTTGCTAGCCTCACACAGTATAAGGTGGCTATACCGAACAAAAATGGGACCAACCCAAATATCCTGTTCTGATGTTTGTTGCCCCGAGCCACTCTTATGTAATGCCCTTTGGTAAAATGTAGCGTCGCCTTTGTTAAAAGTAAGGACACGTTAAACCAATGTTGTTTTCAATGTAATGCCTCCGATAATATGAATCAATGGCACTTCTTTACATGTCCCGCTAAAATTTCCCATTAAGATAAGTTGGTTCTTTTAGTTAGAAATGCAACCATCTGGTCCGCCTACTCTCCGTGCCCAAAGTAATGTCGATTTAACGGTTTTCATAGTTAATCCTAATGCCCACACTAATATCTAGCAATGCCATTGCTTTATAAATTGCTACTGTCCTTATAGGATTGCCATTCAGATAAGGAACATGCTTCTTTTCATTTGATGCATGTTTCATCACTTGTTAGTCACCCTCCTTTCCACCTTTTTTGTGCAAACAGAGATATACATTTCACGCCGATCTTAGTTGAACTGCACAAATGATATCCAAATTATAGTTGAGCATTCCAGAGCTTCACAACCAACCTTGATGTTGCTCAATTTTATTGCAACTAATGAAGAAGAAGCTCGTGGGTTTCGTTTTCTGATGGAAATGGAACCGGGGCTGGAGCCCTTTTCTTAAAAAAAATTGAAGAAGAAGCTGCTAGCTCACGGGACATTGCTTCATTTTAGGTGAACTGCACCAAAAGGTCCCATGAATTGAATCATCCATGTTGGTGACTGAAAGAGCCAGCTTCAAAGATCCCGCCTAAGCACCCGGCCTCCATCCTTGCGACCTTACGGTACACCTCGCTTGCCACCTGCTCGACCCTAGTGTCCTTGATAAAATGAAGTAAAAATACAGTTAAAATAGAGCGAGTGTCATCTCTATCATTTCATTTCCAATGTAGATAAAGAAAGTGCTTCTCTTTGTTAATGTATGTTTCATCAACTAGTCCCATTGTTAATGTTTAAGCGTTTTCGCAAACCGGGTGCTTAATTTTAGTTGATATGTACAAAATAGAGATTTGAATGTCTCAAGGCGCCTCCTTGTACTACTACTGTACACTGATGTTCATCACTGGCATAAGGTGTATCTGGGAGACTTGGGACGATGTCCAGTATGAGGCGTCGCAGGGCCCACCTCGCCCTCGCAGCATGGCATACTATGATACTATCGCAATATTTTCTTTGATTTATTTTGTGTGTTTCATCAACTAGTGCCACTATAATGTAATCACGTTTTTTCATTATCTGTGCAAACAAGGTTATTTAGCTACATTTTGCTGGAACTGCACAAATGTACGTATGGAACCGGCATATATGCAGTGTGCGAGGTGTGCCAAGTAAAAATTACCGACACCAACCATGTTGCATGCACGCATTGGCATCCACCACCACCAGTGGCATGTGTGGCGCTCTCTGTGGACGGATCTTTCTCGGCAGCAAATCCTCTAACCAAATACTAGTAGCTTATATTGACAGTTTTCTAGGGAGTACTCTTTTCTGAAAGAAGCACCAATCTATTTTTCTTTATTTGTACACTGTGTCACAACTTTGACCCAAAGGTCCAGAGCTATTTTAGGGTGATTGGCGTAGTACTCGGAGAGTGATTGTAAGCATGATTTTCATTAGCTGTCACACTGATTGTAAGCATGAGCAGGTGGAAGATTAGGTTAGTGCGAAGCTTACCTTAAACCCTACCGCCGCCGTTGAAACGAGGCGAGCGTCGAGGGAACTGTGGAGAACGGCGGGGAAGCGACGTCGCGCCATCCGGCCTCCTCTTGCGGTGGGAGAACGAATACTCCTGTGGCTCCGGCTGGCTCTGCACCCTCACGAACGGCACACCATACTCGATCGATTCGTTATCCTCTGGGTGCTCGACCTTCGACCTGACGCCCACCACCTCGCTCGACTGTCGCCTCAGCGAATCTGTCTCTGCTCCATCGCCTATAGGAGATACTCGATGAACTCGGAGGATCTGCGGCGTGATCGCCGCCGAGGAGTACATGTACATTGTCGCCTCATCGCCACTGCCTCGCTCTTTCGCATACATTGCCACATGGCCCGCCGTCCTCAAAATCTCCCACTCATTGTCAAACCAACTAAGGATCTCCTTCAACTGGCTAACTTTGCACAGTGGCCGCCGGGCGATCCGCCTGATTCGCTGCTGCATCCTCTCCATAGATGTCCTTCTGAGTGGTCCGGTGCTAGCTTTGGAAGATGGGAGGAGAGACGGCGGTCTTGCAATAGAGAAGAGGGAGAGGAGAGGAGGTGGTTTTGCAATGGAGAGAAGATCAGAAGAGGGAGAGGCGAGACGGTGGTTTTGGAATGGAGATGATGGAGAGGAGAGGAGGTGGTTTTGGAATGGAGATGATGGAGAGGAGAGGAGGTGGTTTTGCAATGGAGAAGATCAGAAGAGGGAGAGGCGAGATGGTGGTTTTGGAATGGAGATGATGGAGAGGAGAGGAGGTGGTTTTGCAATGGAGAAGAGGGAGAGGAGGCGTCTTGGCAGCGATTTAGGATTGGGCGAGAGGGTCGGACCTTTGTGACTGGATCAAAATCAAAATCAATTTATCCTTCAATTAAGAAAGCGACCCACATTAACTAGTCTCCCTTTTGTTCTGGGTCATAATTGACCATGATTTTCGCACATAAAATATATGTTATACGTTGCAAAAATAATATAATTTGAAAGTACATTCAGATACGAACCAAACGATACAATTTTTGGTGACATGCATTCACATTTTTCTTGTCAAATACAGTACGTGGTCAAACTTTGACCCAAAATACGCAAAACAACAAAAAAATACAGTACGTGGTCAAACTTCTTCCGCTCTTCTCCTCTTAAACCACCGTCGCTCCTCTCCTGTTCCAATGTAAATCCAGCGCCGCTCCTCTCCTCTTCCATTTCAAAACCACCGCCCCTCCTCTCCTGTTCCAGTCCAAAACCAGCGTGCTCCTCTCCCGTTCTAATCCAAAACCAGCGCTGCTCCTCTCCTCTTCCATTCAAAAAACACCGCCAGCGAGTGAAGGTGTTGTGGGGAAGTAGATCGATGGAGGAGTACAACCGATACGTGAGGATCGCAGACGGCGACCCTGTGAAGCTAGCTAGGATGTTGGAGATACAGTCTTGGTTTGACAACAAGGACCAACTAGCGGCGACGGCGACATCCATGGCCAAATATCTGCAACAGAGCGAAAAGCGGCGATACTCCGGAGGAGTCGCGCCGAGTACATAGAGCTGCTCCTCGGGCCATGGAGCAAACAGATTCACCGAATCCGATCGTGAGGGAGCGGTGGTGGGAGTATCGATCCCAGATGGAGCATCCACCAGAGATTGAAGGATCGAGCATCTACAGGGTGCCGTTTGTGAGGGTGTCCTGCGAGAGCGAGCCGGTGGAGTCTTCATCGACTGAACCCAACTGCAAGAGGAGAAAAGCAGTTGGCCCGACGACGCTTCCCCGCCATCGTCTCCCTCGCCGTTCACATCGTCTCACGGGGTGGCTGTCTGCCGCCGAGGAATAGGAGGGCTGCCCCCCAGCCCAATAGTCGGGAAGGTTGTGAATTGTCAGGAGGAGCTTAGAGTTGTCAGTATTTGCAAGTTGTGAATTGTGTTTTGTGTTGTGTATTTTGAGAGTACTTTCAGATATGAATGTTTTTTTGAATTTCAGATTTGCAGTATTGAGAAAATGAAGAATTTTATGAATTCTAGAGATCTATTTTTAGCACTTAAAAAATGTAGTTTCATAGGAGTATAAAAGTGCAGACGAGAAGAAACGCAAGTTTCAGTTTCAGATAAGAAAGCGCAAGTTCAGTTTTAGATAAGAAACTGCAACTTTCGTGAGGCGAGCATTAATATTAACACGGCCTTTTCAAACAGGGTTAACATCATGTTGGAAGTTTTATTCATGGTCGAAAATGGAACTACCAGCCAGTTAACATCATGCTGATCAACATTCATGCATAGCACATCTTCATATGATGCACAGTCAAAATGCCCACACAATGTCGAGTGTGCGAAACACAGAGAAAATGAGGGATGAAGTTTTGGCAAGTGTTGGACGTGGTTTTGGGCTGCCCCGTCTAGGCTTTCATTTTTAACATGCGCAGCCCACGACCTCGGATGGGAGGGCCTGTTTGAATTTTCTTAGGGTCGTCATGTATCGACCGGCCTATGGACCTCCCATCCGAGGTTTTATTTTTGGCAGCCTAATTTATGTATTTTTTTGAAGAAAACGCAGAGGTCTGTTCTATTTTTCTATATAAGAATAGGAACGCCAGGTACAACTTATGTTTCCCTTCTAACTATATTATATATATTTAAATTATTTTATATGTTATTATATATTATTTTTATTGTCATCATATATTTAACAGATACTTACATATGTAAGAAAACAATATCCCACATCTTATTAACTAATAAAAATAATTTATTAACAAATAAAATCATGGATTGTTTTGGCACGAAAATCCTAGTGATTGTGTACAAAAGCTTGGTAAGATTTAAGGACGAATGTAATAATATCACTTATTATTTAAATATATTTATAACAAAATGCTCAGCCCTTTTTTATTTTTTGATAACATTGCTGGCCCAACCCAACATTATAATTAGAATCAGCCCAGCAAAATCATGTATTTCGAGAAAGTGCAAATGGCCCGTAATTTTTTAGAAAATAAAATAAATGGGCCGCATGGACGCTACATTAATTGTTCACCCAGCCCAACTAATGGTTGTAATTCAAAAAAAAAGACCAAATTGACTGTAAATTCTACCGCGCAAAAAAAGACTGTAAATTATGAAAAAAATGGGTTGAATACGTGCCACCTTTTTGGAGGCTGAAATGTGGGCCAATAGGCCGAAGCCAACGCAAGTCGTTGTCAATTTAGTCAACAAATGATTCTGACATGTTAGCCGTTGGATTTACATCCAACGACCGGCATCCATCTTCAATCTCTCGTCTTCTTCTCCAGTGCCGCCGGGACCACCTCCCGCCTCCTGCTGCTAGCAGCTCTGCTTAGCACGCTTCGCTATGAAGCGCTACTCCACCGTTGGCCAGGCCATCCCTCCACCCCTCTACACCTCCTGTTCTTCTCCACCGACTGCCGAACCACACCGCACTAGAACCAGTTAACCCTCGTACACCACTCCGTCTGCGACTCTACTCCCGCGTCTTCCCATCTCCGGCTCGTTGCTGTCCGGAGCCTCGCTGTCGTCCACCACCTTGGATGCGCTCGGCACGGCGTGGTCAACGTGGTCAATGAACGACGCCATCGGAAGTAGACTGTGCATGGAGAGGCTGACATCTGGGTCCACGGCCTCTCTGTAGCGACCCGACCCAAAATTGGTCAAGTCTCTGTGTCTGTACCATCCCAAGATCATGCTGGCACACACAGTACATTGATGAAATAATCAAAGTTCAATCACACCTGAATTTATTACACGATTCTCATATCGAGTCTTTATTACAATAGAATAAATTCGGCCGAAGGCCAACTCATGAGAAATAAACTAAATAAGCTGCGGAAGCGTAGAAGAATAGCGAGTCCATCCGACTCCAAAGGGCAATCGCCAAGCGCGGATCGTAGCCTCACTCCTGATCGGAATACTCCTCTGCAACATAAGACGTTGCAGCCGTGTAGGTCAGCATTTTGAATATGCTGGCAAGACATGAAGAGAGAATAACAATAAAAATTTCTAACACTATATGCAATTTGGCTATGGGGCTCTAAGTTTCATTGTTTTTGCGAAAAAGCCAGTTTTTTCCTACAACAGTGGACTTGCTTGCAAATACTACAAAATTGTTAGTAGTTAATGAGATGGTTCCGCCAACCAATGTCTCATTCCCAATTATTAAATAATCCCCTCAATTAATTTATTAATTTCAGTGTCGAGATTTCCGAAATACTTCCAAGTTCCAGAGGCTCAAATTGTCCAGAATCGGGACACGGCTAACCGCTTAGATCTTCACTCTGCAGAGGTTTGCGACTTTACCCGCAAGAATCGTTCCTCCTTTTAAGTCTTCGCACTTCATGGTGTTTGAAGACGAGACGAACTAAACAGGGTCTTCCAAAGAGTTCCTCCGCCACCGCCGTACCCATCCAATCCTACCGTTCTTCTACATCTCGTAGCACCGTCCGGCCAGAGTCACAACTAGGGTTGACCAAGCCAGAGCCCATAATGGCTTGCGGCTGCACAGGTAAGCTTCCGGTCAATGGGGTATACATCCGTCTCTTCGTGGCTGGGTGAAGCTTTCCCCAAGATGTCATGGCACTTCTCCATGCATCCCGGCCAACCACTGGATTCTCCAGGGTGCCCGTCAACCGTCCTCCACCCAGTAGTGAATTTTGAAGTCTATCTTGAGCTTGAAGTCATGGGGTTGTCATCATCTTGACTCTCACATCTCCCTTATGAATTCACTCAACCAACCCCATCTACGAGCATAGCAAAAATAAACTACTTCGTCCCGGGCAATGGTAACAAGGGGAATTGGGTTCATCCTACCTCATGATACTACTCAAGAACATAACTTCAAATTTTCCTACTGCATGCATGGTGGCGAGGTATAATTCTAATGCAATAAAACCATAGGTATAAGAAAATATGATCAATGACTTGCCTTGCTGACGATCTTCGAAAGCTAGGGACTCGTGGTAGCAAGCTTCGCACTCCGGAAATTCTACCGAGGCAAACAACAATCATAATAAGCATACAACATATGATCACTTAACATTATAGCATGCTAACATAACACACAAAGCAATTGAACCAAAACCCAAAGAAAACTCGAAGAAATCCAATTCAATGTTTTCACCACATCAAACACAACCAAAGAAATAGTTTTGCACAATAAAAATTTTCTTAACAGAACCTAAGCATAGGTTTTTGCTAACTAACAGAAAAGAAAACATCATGCAACTAGGAGCAAAAAGAATCACATTAAAAGCTATTATAAAACTCCTATTATGCCTAAAACCATTCTAGTAAGAAAAAATAAAATAAAAATCTTATTTATTGTAAATAAAAGTTCCTAATCTAAAGTTACAGAAACTAACCTAGAATAAACTATCACATAGGAAAAATAAAACTATTTGCTATATGAAACAATAGGAAAACAGTAGCTAGTTAAATAAATAGGAATAACATGATTCTGATTAAAACTATTTTTTATTAATTCTAAAATACCTAAATAAATTCCCTACGGTTTGGCAAGGTCAAAATAAAATAGTGACAAAAGAATCACTAAAATAAAATAATTCTAACTCATTTTATAGCAGAATTACTAATCTGTCTAAAACTAAAATAAAACAATTTTAAATAATTTTAACATGACCAAACATATTTTCTACAGAAACTACAATAAATTTGCAAACCAACAAAAAAAGAATCACTTAAAAATATTAAGTAGATTAAAAGATATGGATTTTACAAAACTGAAACTATTCTGTTAAAAACAGAAACGAAAAATAAAATTAAAAGAAAAATCGGGCGCTAATGGGCCTATCTAGCGCTCGGGCGTAATATAACTAAAACGTGCCCGTGGTTTAACAGAAAATAACCGCGTCGGCCGGTCTAATAAAACCTAACTAAACCAAAACTAAACTGAAACTAAACCGGTTTATTTAAAATAAACCTACCCCTTCGGGGGATCTAACCTAAACCCTACGATCTAGATCGAACGGCGACGGGGATCTCCGGCGACTTACCGAGGGGTCGACGACGACGGCGGCCGACGGCGATTTCAAGGCGTCGGCAGTCGAAGGCTACCGTGGTCGGGACGGCGGCGGAGGCCTCCGCGGGGTCTTGGCGGAACAAGGGAGCTCGAGGTGGACTCGGGCGAGCTCGAGGTGGTTCGGGGCGGCCGGAACAGTGACAATGGCGCGGCGGCGGCGGTGGTCGACGGCGAGCGATTGCGGGCGAGGGAAGAGGGTTTTTGGCGCGGCGAGGGGCGGAACAAGGCGAGGGGGTGGAGTTTATATAGGGGGGCCGGCTTGGGTGAGGGGATCGGGGAGGATCCCGGATCTTGCGGGATTCCGGCGAGGCGACGCGGTGGCGCGGTGGTTGGCGTGGGCGAGGGAAAACGACGGGGTGGGGCCGGGGTGTCGGTGAGAGAGGGGGAGGTGCGTTCGGTCGGGCGACCGAACGGTGAGGGTTTCGGCGAGGGGGCTCAAGGCGTGGGCGGCTCGGCTGGCTGGGCAGCCTGGTTGGGCTCTTGCTGACCGATCATTGGGCAACCGGCTGGTCGGGCCGATCGGCTGGTGGCGCCTGGGTTCTTTTTCTTTTTTTTTTGAATTTTGAGAGAGAGAGAAAAATATATTAAATATATATATTTTATATAGGACATATATATATATATATATCAAAATGATCAGGGGAATATTCCCTATAATTTGAACATTTTTTCAGGGGCAAAACTCAAACTTTATAAAAAATCATTTTTCTAAAATTCCAAATAAAATTCAGATTTGAATTCAAAATTTTTTGCAATGTTTTCTTCTGACATATTTGGAGTGTCATGTTTACTCCTCTCATACTTTATCTCAAGTATTTGTCAGGCACTATTTTTGAAATAAATTTCAAATGCCAAACTTTGAATTCAAATTCCAACAACTCAAAAACTTCTGAAACTTCAAATGCCACTCAATTTCAAACAAGATGCATAGATGCTTAGCTATAATTGTAAAACATTCCAAATAGGAAATTTGGGATGTTACAGCCGCACACAAGGAAATGCCTCCTTATTACGCGCAAAATAATGATTCCTCCACCTGACATCTGGGACCCACCGGAAGGGCCTCTGTATTTCACGAAAAAAACATGCCCCCGCTGACTTGTCGGACCCACCAGCTATCTTCGCACGCAAGGAAGTGCCTCCTTTTACGCACAAAAATGAATACTCCCCGCCGGTGGAACCCAAAGATATCGGGAGGCTGACTTGAGGGCCTACCAAGTTGACGGGGACGGAGGGCCTTGTCAACTTAGTCAATATGAACGATTCTAGCTCCTGTTATCGTACGATGTTCATCCAACGGTTGTAGTGCTTCTTCAACCTCTGGTCTTCTTGCTCCAGCCGCCCAAACCAGCGCGGGTCGTGCCGCGTGCTCCTGCCTCCCGTGCCCGGCTATGATGTCGCGGAGGCCTCACCGCCCACTACTACTCCCGCTGCTGGCCAGGCCATCCCTCTACTCACCCACACCCCCTGTTATTCTGCGGCGACAGCAGCCTCACACCACAGCCGAACCAGTGAACCCTCGTACTCCTCTTCGCGTGGGCATCCACTGCTGCGTCTTCCCCGGCTCCGAATCGTCCCCTTCCTAGGCCTCGCCGTCGTCCATCGCTGTGGTGCTCTCGGCTCGGCGTGGTCAACATGGTCAAGGAACGACTTCCATCGGACGTGGACTGTACGTGGAGAGGCTGACAGCTGGGTCCACGGCCGCAGCAAGGAAGTGCCTCCTTATTACATGGAAAATAATGATTCCTCCACCTGACAGCGGGGACCCACCGGACAGGCCACCGTATTTCGTGAAAAAAAGTTTCCTCCTGACTGCTGGGACCCACCAGCTACATATTCGCACGCAAGGAAGTGCGTCCGGGCAAAAAAATGATTCGCCCCCCTAACTGCTGGGACCCACCAGCTACATCTTCGCACACAAGGAAGTGCGTCCGGGCAAAAAAATGATTCGCCCCCCTGACTGCTGAGACCCACCAGCTACATCTTCGCACGCAAAGGAAGTGCGTCCGGGCAAAAAAACGATTCGCCCCTCTGACAGCTGGGACTCACTAGCTACATTTTCGCACGCAAGGAACTGCCTGACAGTCAGGACCCACCTGGTCGAAGCGTACGTAGCGTTGTCATTCTGGTCGCGAACGTGTACGTACATATATACTGGTTGATGTAGAGGCGCGCACGTGTCGTAGTAGAGGCGCGTACGTGTCGTAGTAGAGGCGCGCACGTAGCATGTACACGTACGTACATCGGCCAGGGTGCAGGAAAGAAAATACGGCCACGTACGTACATACGGGCGGGGTCTCGAACGCCTACTCGCGCATACGTACATGGCTGGGTCGGAACGGAGAAACAGAGTCGTCGTTGTGTTCATGGGGAGGCAACGGAATGCGTCGTGTTCATGGGGAGGCAACGGAATATGTCGTGTTCATCGGGAGGCAACAGAACAGGCGATGGAAACGAGGCATGGCGTACCACAGAATGGAGGAAACGGCCTTGTGTTCGACCGGCCACGTTCGAAACGGGGTCCTGTTGATCAAGAGGGGTGTGGCGTACCGCAAAACGGACGAAACGGACTAGTGTTGGAGCGCTACGGTCGAAATGGGGGTCCTATTCAACGGGAGGGGTGTGGCGTACCGCAAAACGGGACTCCACGGGATACTGTTCATCTCCACCGTCGACCTCCTCCAGCCTCCACGGGCTACCGTCGACCTCCTCCAGCCTCCACGGGCTCCTGTTCATCCAGCCTCCACCGCGCTACTCCACCGCCATCGCTCAACCACCCCTCCAGGGCACCCTCCATCGCCGATCGCTCATCCAGCCCTCCACACCACGGGTCCTGTTCAACCACCCTCCACGGCCACCCCTTCACCGTCTACTGTTCATCCAGCCCTCCACACCACGGTGTCCTGTTCATCCAGAGGCAACGCCATCGCCACTCGCTCATCCAAACCCACCCGCAACGCCATCGCTCATCCAATCGATCAGCTTCATTAGCAGCAGAGCGGCGAATCGCCCATCGGGTTCGATTAACAGCCATCGATCGATCGCCGGGTTCGAGAACGCGTAGCTTGCGGTAATCGCCGGGTTGATTAGAACCCAACGCCTCGCTCGGGTTCAGTTAGAGCCAACGCCTCGCATGTGTACGAGAGAAACACGCATCGCTCGGCCCCCGACCTCCCACCATAACCGGCAACTCCCCAAAATTTTCCTCCCCCTCGCTTCTACCACGGTTTTTTCCGTCATGGACGGCCCAAAGAATGTCATGCAGCTACGTCTCCGGCCCGCCCAGGACGAAAAGCCCATTTTCTGTCATGATTTTTTGTCATAGAAGTAGGAGCCCACCACATCTATGATGATACCGGGATTTGTCACAATTATCGTCATAGAAGTGTCATATGTATGATAGAAAAAAATTTCGTTCGGCCCAAAATGTCACGGATGTGTCTTGTTTTTGTAGTGTTAGTCAGAGGCCGAGAAATTTTTGAGAAGTCCTTAATGAACCTCCTATAAAAACCGGCATGACCAAGGAAACTTCTTATACCTTTGATGTCCTTGGGACATGGCATCTTTTCAATAGCATCAACTTTAGCTTTATCCACTTCAATACCTCTTTCAGAAATTTTATGCCCCAAGACAATGCCTTCATTAACCATAAAGTGGCACTTCTCCCAATTCAAGACAAGATTAGTTTCTTCACATCTCTGCAAACTCGATCAAGGTTGCTCAAGCAATCATCAAAAGAGGATCCATAAACGGAGAAATCGTCCATGAAAATCTCACATATCTTTTCACAAAAGTCAAAAAATATAGCCATCATGCATCTTTGAAAGGTAGCAGGTGCATTACAGAAACCAAAAGGCATACATCTATAAGCAAAAGTACCGAAAGGGCAAGTAAAAGTGGTCTTTGCTTGATCATCAGCTGATGCGGGTATTTGAGAGAAACCAGAGTAACCATCTAGAAAGCAAAAATGTGTATGTTTGGATAATCTTTCTAGCATTTGATCAATAAAAGGCAAAGGGTAATGATCTTTTTTAGTAGCTTTATTTAGTTTGCGGAAATCAATTACCATCCTATAACCTATAATAATTCTTTGCGGAATTAATTCATCTTTATCAATAGGAACGACAGTAATTCCTCCCTTCTTAGGGACACAATGGACAGGACTTACCCACTGACTATCAGCAACGGGATAGATTATACCTGCCTCAAGGAGCTTTAATATTTCCTTTCTTACCGCTTCTTTCACCTTAGGATTCAGCCGTCGTTCGTGATCAATAACTGGTTTGGCGTCTTTCTCCAAGTTTATTTTGTGCTGACATAGGGTGGGACTAATGCCCTTAAGATCATCAAGAGTATATCCAATAGCAGCACGATGATTCTTCAGAGTTTTTAATAATTTCTCTTCTTCATGCTCTGAAAGGTTAGCACTAATAATAACAGGATATATCTTCTTTTCATCAAGATAAGCATATTTAAGAGTATCAGGCAACGGTTTAAGCTCAAACACGGGATCACCCTTGGGTGGAGGAGGATCCCCTAGGATTTCAACAGGCAAATTGTGTTTCAGAATAGGTCCCTGTTTAAAGAATACTTCATCTATTTCCCTTCTTTCATATATAAACATATCATTTTCATGGTCTAGCAAATATTGTTCTAAAGGATCACTAGGAGGTACGGCAATAGAAGCAAGACCAATAATTTCATCTTTACTAGGCAATTCCTCATCACGAGGTTGTCTACGAAATTTAGAAAAATTAAGCTCATGAGACATATCATCCAAACCAATAGTAACAACATCCTTCTTGCAATCTATCTTAGCATTAACAGTATTCAAGAAAGGGTCTACCAAATATAATGGGACAAAAGCTATCTTGAGGGGAACCAAGAATAAGGAAATCAGCAGGATATTTAGATTTCCCACACAAGACCTCAACATCTCTAACAATCCCAATTGGTGAAATTTTATCTCTATTGTCAAGCTTAATGGTGACATCATTTTCTTCTAACTCAGCAGGTGCAATATCATGCATAATTTCTTAATATAAAGAAATATGTATTGCACTAGCACTAGCACCCATATCACATAAGCCATGATAACAATGATATCCTATTTTAATAGAAATAACAGGCATGCCTACCACGGTCTATGTTTATCTTTAGCACCAGGTTTAGCAATTCTAGCCGTCTCATCACTGAAGTAAATAACATTCCCATCAATATTATCAGCCAAGAGGTCTTTAACCATAGCAATATTAGGTTCAACTTTAACTTGCTCAGGAGGTTTGTGTGTCCTAATATTACTTTTGTTGATCTTTGACACATTAGTAGTTTCATCTTGTTCTTTTTTTCTACTGTGGATCCTCACTCTCATTGTGGGTGGTCCGGGTGGACCTGTGTGTACATATGATATAACTGTGTAAAATTTCTTCCTTATATATGAAAACACAGTAGGAGCCTCTCCTACTGTCCTTCCCATCAAAAAAATATTACTTTTGTTGACTACAGTTGAAGCTTTAGCATGATCCTTTAATCTAACATGGAAAGGGGGTTTCTCAACATAAATAGTAGGAACAACAGGATCATTATAAGTGATAGTCTTTTATGCAACTTTAATAGGTGCAACTACTTTTACTTCAACGGGAGGATTATATTTAAACCACTTCTCCTTAGGGAGATCAACATGAGTAGCAAAGGATTCACAGAAAGAAGCTACTATCTCAGAGTCAAGTCCATATTTAGTGCTAAATTTACGGAAAACATCGGTGTCCATAAAAGATTTAACACAATCAAACTTAGCTGTCATACCTGACTCCTTACCTTCGTCGAGATCCCAATCTTCAGAGTTGCGTTTAATCCTTTCCAATAAATTTCATTTGAATTCAATAGTCTTCATCATAAAAGAACCAGTACAAGAAGTATCGAGCATGGAGCGATTGTTGTCAGAAAGCCGAGCATAAAAATTTTGAATAATCATTTCTCTTGAGAGCTCATGATTGGGGCATGCATATAACATTGACTTAAGCCTCCCCCAAGCTTGAGCGATGCTTTCTCCTTCGCGAGGCCAAAAATTATATATATAATTACGATCACGATGAACAAGATGCATAGGATAAAACTTCTAATGGAATTCCGATTTCAACCGTTTGTAGTCCCATGATCCCATATCATCACATAGCCTATACCATGTCAATGCATCTCCCTTAAAATATAAAGGGAAGACCTTCTTCTTGATAACATCATCGGGCATACCTACAAGCTTAAATAATCCACAAACTTCATCCACATAGATTAAGTGTAAATCGGGATGTAAAGTTCCATCTCCTGCAAAAGGATTAACCATCAGTTTCTCTATCATACCCGAAGGAATTTCGAAGTAAACATTTTCATTTTAAGTAGGTTCAGTAGGTTGAGGAGCAACTCTTTGCTCTACTGGTCGAGGTGAAGATACCCCGAACAAGCCCCTCAAAAGATTACTTTCCATAGTAACAAGTGACAGTAAATTTCAGCACACTATATAAATTTTTCCTCACCAAATTCCACCTAACAAAGGCCTTCACTCCCCGGCAACGGCGCCAGAAAAGAGTCTTGATGACCCACAAGTGTAGGGGATCTATCGTAGTCCTTTCGGTAAGTAAGAGTGCCAAACCCAACGAGGAGCAGAAGGAAATGATAAGCGGTTTTCAGCAAGGTATTCTGTGCAAGCACTGAAATTATAGGTAACAGGTAGTTTTGTGATAAGGTAATTTGTAAAGGGTAACAAGTAACAAGTGTAAATAAAGTGCAGCAAGATGTCCCAATCCTTTTTGTAACAAAGGACAAGCCTGGACAAACTCTTATATAGAGAAAAGCGCTCCCGAGGACACATGGGAATTATCGTCAAGCTAGTTTTCATCACGTTCATATGATTCACGTTCGGTACTTTGATAATTTGATATGTGGGTGGACCGGTGCTTGGGTGTTGTCCTTACTTGGACAAACATCCCACTTATGATTAACTCCTATTGCAAGCATCCGCAACTACAAAAGAAGTATTAAGGTAAACCTAACCATAGCATGAAACATATGGATCAAAATCAGCCCCTTACAAAGCAACGCATAAACTAGGGTTTAAGCTTCTGTCACTCTAGCAACCCATCATCTACTTATTACTTCCCAATGCCTTCCTCTAGGCCCAAACAATGGTGAAGTGTCATGTATTCGACGTTCACATGACACCACTAGAGGAGAGACAACATACATCTCATCAAAATATCGAACGAATACCAAATTCACATGACTACTAATAGCAAGAATTCTCCCATGTCCTCAGGAACAAACGTAACTACTCACAAAGCATATTCATGTTCATAATCAGAGGGGTATTAATATGCATAATGGATCTGAACATATGATCTTCCACCAAATAAACCAACAAGTATCAACTACAAGGAGTAATCAACACTACTAGCAACCTACAGGTACCAATCTGAGGCTTAGAGGCAAAGATTGGATACAAGAGATGAACTAGGGTTTGAGAGGAGATGGTGTTGGTGAAGATGTTGATGGAGATTTGCCCCCTCCTGATGAGAGGAGCGTTGGTGATGACGATGGCGATGATTTCCCCCTCCCGGAGGGAAGTGTCCCTGGCAGAACAGCTCCGCCAGAGCCCTAGATTGGTTCCGCCAAGGTTCCGCCTCGTGGCGGCGGAGTCTCGTCCCGAAAGCTTGCTTATGATTTTTTTTCTCGGACGAAAGACCTCATATAGCAGAAGATGGGCACCGGAGGGCCACCAGGGGGCCGACGAGGCAGGGGGGCGCGCGCCCCACCCTCGTGGCCAGGGTGTGGGCCCCCTCTAGTATTTTCTTCGCTAAGTATTTTTTATTATTTCCAAAAATAACTTCCGTGGAGTTTCAGGAATTTTGGAGTTGTGCAGAATTGGTCTCTAATATTTGCTCCTTTCCCAGCCCAGAATTCCAGCTGCCGACAATCTCCCTCTTTATGTGAACCTTGTAAAATAAGAGAGAATAGGCATAAGTATTGTGACATAATGTGTAATAACAGCCCATAATGCAATAAATATTGATATAAAAGCATGATGCAAAATGGACGTATCAGTGCCTTATGCGCCCGCTGGCACCCGCCTAGCTTTGGTCGTCACGGCTTGCGTCATAGCAACCTCACGAGGTTGGGTACCTGCATAGGAATATCCGCTCCTCTGGAGGCAGCCAGAGGAAGCCGCTTCTCCGGAGGTCTTGGTGTCGTCCGCCTCGCGAGGCTTGGCCTCTCGCAAGGGTCTTGCCTTGACGGTCTTGGAAGTGGGCCGTACCAGGCCGTCGAAGGAGCCACGTCATGGGCCACAGGCAGGCAAGTCTGGGTACCCTGGTTCCCAGAACGCCGACACTCAGCCATTGTCGTCGGCGGGGGAAAGAGGAGTGACGCTCGTCGGCGGTGAGAGGTCGAGAGGGGCGTCGGCATGAGAGGGGGGAGAGGGTTCTGTGGCGAGGGAGTGTGCATTCACCGGCGAGGGAGGGGCGGCTTTTATAGACGTGGGTGGGCGGCCGGCGTGTGTACGCTGGCGAGAGCGGGTAGGGCGCTTGTCGCCGCGCCTTCACTGCGCCGCCTGCGAGGCATCAATGGAAGGCTGACCAGATCGGCAGCACGTCAGCCTTCGCACTGATTCCCGCGGGAAACAAGGCGATGAGGACGACGAAGGCGCCGAGTCACTGACTCGGCGGGCCTGCTTGTTTTCGCGCCACAACCGTTTTCCCCGGCACCCACGGGCGCCCCCCAGCGCCCCGGGTTCGGCCTGGGTCCGTCGGCGCCAAATTCGGCCCTAACAACGAAAAGTGGGCTTCTGGGGGCGCGGCTAGACCGATTTTTCGGCCCTGGCAATAAAAAAGGGCCCTGGGGGGCTTGTTGGGGGCGCGAGTGGAGAAGCTCTAAACTGCCATGTCATTTTCCCTTGCGAGTGGCGTGAAATGCCGTTTCGCCGGCAAATATCTACGTAGTCGACGACTCAGACGTGGTGGTGTGGGTGCAGTTGATAGCTTCACATGTGCTGCAGATGGTGCCTTGGTGAAACCACATCATGTTCAGAAACTCAGAACGTTGAGCAACACCCCCAGAAACACTTTCCTCAGAGCATCCGTCACGTAGGACTGACGATGGGTCCCACGCGGAAACGTCCGAAAACCTGGCAGTCCGACAGACGCCACCCTCGTCGCCGCGGTGTGAACGTCGCGTGGCACCGCTCTGGCTCGCCGCCCGAGGCCAAATCCAGTTATTTAAGTCGTCCTGCATCCCCCAACCCTAGCCCATCCACCTCCACCCTCTCTGTGCCGCCACCTGAGCCAACCAACCTCCTCTACCCGCTCTCCGGCATCGCCATGGTCCGGCGGATGATCACCACGTATGCTATGCTCAGCCGGAGCGCTGAAGGCAAATTGCGGAGGAGATCCAGGCAAGGCGCGCCGCCCGCATCGCTGTCGGGCTGCCTCTGGACTCGCCGGAGCCGGAGGAGGAGGGAGAGCCGCTACCGGAGCGGATGGAGGTGGCAAATCCGAGGGGGAGGAGGCGGAGCAGCTTGCTCAGGGGTTCACCATGGCTGAGGCTGAGGCGGAGTTCACCGTCGCCCAAGCCTCGGAGATGACGGAGCAGCAGGCCATCCTGGAGTCCATCCAGGATGAGACATATGTGGAGACCAACCGGCAGTTCCTCCGGCAGGAGCAGGTGGCATCCGACGCGCTCTTCGCCGAACTCGACATGAAGATAGCAGGAGGCCGGAGCGGAGCAGCCGGAGGCGCTGGAGCTGTAGCTGCCGCCCATGTACCCGGAGCCGGACACGGAGATTGTCGACATCTCCGATGAGAAGTAGCCCTCCGTTCCTTTATATAAGGTGTATTTGTTTTTTGATAAAATTCCAGAATGTAAGGTGCATTTCTTCTAATTCCTCATAATTTCCTTGTTAGCCCTCCAGAAAAAAGGAAAGTATCTCTCTCCTGATTGTCTGTATCTCTCCTTGTAGCAAAAAAAGGAAACTATTTCTCCGTCGATTGCATGTATCTCATACTTTCCTCGACTAACTGATTTACTTGCCACTAACAAACAAATTTGTCAAGGGTAATTTCGTCCTAACATGTCTATAATTATGTGCCTTGGTCACCGTGCCGAAAATAATACACCTTACATAAAGGAACGGAGGGAGTAGTACGTAAGTTTTTAAGTTTGCATGATTTTGTATGAAATTAAGAATCTAATATGAGATATCCGGATGCAGTTGTGTTGATTTGAGGAGTTCTCGGTTACTGCCCGTGGACACGTGTGCGGACGTTTGAGGGGTTGTATTTGTCGTATGCTGCCGTAAATGCTCTGAGTCTTAACGAAAAGTACTCCTGCCTCACTTCAATTTGAAAAAAACAATACGGTCAGCAACACCTGCATCTTCGCTATAGCTTATCCGAAAAAAAAATATCGCGCGGCGTGCCCACCCTGCGCATCCGCCCAAGCCCGGACGCCGCTACAGAGCGAGAGGGAGGCCCGACAAGCGACAAGAGCCACGTCCGAGCGGGTACTTCCAAGCGCGGCGAACCCCACACACACCATCACACCCATACGATACGAGCCGAGCCCCAGGGCGAGGGAGACATCACCATAAATTAACACATGGCGATGCACCAGAGCCGTGCCGAGGATAATGATGATCAGGCTAAAAAATCGCGCTAGCCTCCATTTTCCTCGGACCCACGGCTCGCGAACCAGAGTATTTTTTTCTTTTCAAAACGGATGAACGAGAGTTTTCACGTACGCACACAGGCGCAATTACTTCGGTGACGGGGCCGGGGGCCACCGCTCAGCCGCTCCTGGAAAACATGTCGGAGACCCCGGTCAGTGGCGCTAATTGCTGGGGCAAGCGCAGCAACTTGGACCGGATCCACTCGGGATTTCAGATTCACGTCAGAGGTGATCACGTGCAGCCATGCAGGCTTGCCTGGCTTTTAACCCGCCATCACCACAGCACTGGTACTGTTATTACTATTATTACATCTACGCTACAATACATAATTTACCGCTCGCTCGCCCCATCGATCCCAATCACTCTTATACATGCGTACACCGTAAAATGTTGGAACCAGCGTAGCAAGAAAGAACACAAGACAATGCAAGCCTGCGGTGCAGGACCAGGACGGTACACGAGATGCCAAGGAATTTATGGGACCAAATGAACTAACCAAAACTAGACCGGGATCGTAGCGTAGCTCTCGAGTCTCGACCGGCCGGAGCCTCTAGGGTACGTGCCGCCGTCGAGGAGTGTTGTGGTAATCAGCGGCTTATCTAGGCGACGGTCTAGGGGTTGTAGAGGCGGCCGGCGCAGCGGCACTTCCACCCCAGCGGCTTGTAGTTGGAGTACTGCACGTTGGCCGCGGCCTCGTCGACGGCGGCGGAGGAGGAGCCGCGGGACGTCGCCGACGGGCCGCCAGACCCCGCCGGGAGCGTCGTGGTCACCTGCACCGGCTTGCAGGGGTTGCACGCGTTGCACCGGTTGTGGCAGCTCGGCGGCGTCGACCCCAGCCGCGACTTGTCCTCCGCCAAGTTCTGCGCATGAACACCAGCGTCAGTGCGGTTTAGTTAGCTCGAGCCACGTAAATTAATGGAGCTACAAGGAGAGAGAGAGAGTGTGATGCTCTATCATCTATGCTGTGAGGATACACGTACCTGAAAAGCGGAGAGCATCGGCGGCGTGGTGCGGCTGAATGTCGTCGCAGCTCCGAGGAAGAAGCTGAGAAGCATGGCCGCCAGGAACGCCCGAAGAGGAGATGAGCTCATGGCCATCCGACCATCTCGGTCGTTACAGCGACAGATTATGTGCCGGTGACGGTGAGAGTGAGGCTAAAGAGAAGAGAAGCTTCTGGCCTGGGGTGAGGCAGAGGCAGAGGTGGAAGAGGAAGCTAGCTTGCAGCTTGCCCTGTGTGTAGGTTCTTCGATCAGACTGGCCAGAGCTACGGATACAGCTAGTGCAGATGGGCGGGCGGTGATGGTGCCGCTGGATCGGACATCAGAGGGCAGAAGAAGGTAGTCAGTGGCCTATGAGGAGCGAAGTTGCAAATGGGATGAGAGCTAGGAAAGAGACGAGACGGGCGTATATGTATGGGAGGGCGACTGAGATGCCGCTGCAGAATGGAGCCATGGAGGTCGCAAGAGACAGAGATGGTGACCACCTCTCGCTGCCACATGTGACATTGTACACGTACGTACCGCTCCACTCGGTGCTAACCCACGGCTCCTAGTGTCACCCTCCCTCGATTAGATTGAAGGAATTTGATAGTATTTTTTTAGAAAACCCTTTAAATCGTAGGATTGGCGTCACCAAATTTATATGCTCTCTATTCCATAGGAATATGAACATGAGCTCAAGTCTCATTTTATTTTTCTTTGAGAAGTCCATACACTCTATCTTTCTCTACTCCCTCTCCTCAATCCTCTAAAATTTCTGTGTTTTTCTCCCGTGGGCCATCCAACGGCGCGCACTGCAAGATTCCTGTAATCCTATATGATTTTGTGGTAGGCGACATCCAAATCATATGTTTTTCCATCATATATTTTAGAATCCTGCAATCCAAAGAGTTCCTACAAAGTGTTAGAGCATACATGGTTCGTAGTTTAATTACGAGGTGTCGAAAAAATTGGTCCCTGAACAATTTCAGGGCTGTTTTTATCCAAAAGAATTTCATAAGATATTGGAGTATTTGACTCCTTAGGATTTTTTTCTACGGTTGTTGTTTGATTCGCTAGATTAGAATCCTTAAGCATTTTTTCATACGACTCATTTGCACTATATATTTTGGAGGAAAATTTCCGTGAACTCAAACCTCTCAGTAAAATCCCTTTATCTTTTGTGCTATTAAACATTCTTCCATCCAAATTTCTGCAGTCTTGTAATCTTATGCTTCCTCCATAAATAAATATAAGACATTTTGGGTCACTAATAGGGAGTAGGATACAAGAGGACATGCCACTCTATATTTCTGAGTTTTCCCTCTTTCTCTGTTTTGAGGATCCTGCGAATCAAACAGGGCGTGTATGTTTGTGTACACAAACACAATATATAGCCATACCAATTATCGCATGCGCAATTAAAGCGTGAGTGTGACAGTTAATCAGGGCCGGTGCATTAATTTATTTGACGAAAAGGAATTGGGTGGCGCCACAACAATCGCTATCATGTTGGGAAACATGGCCGGGTTTGACGCTGGCCTTGACTGGCCCGCATACGTGTCACAGTGAATGAGCAAGGGCGCCCTACAACCGGTGATAGCGAAGGGTCGGCGGGCGCATCGCTTGTGGTTTCATGAGACTATGAGAGCATGCCAGTCCAGGCTAGATTAGCTGTGGCAGACAGGGATCGAGGCCGAGACGTCCGGCCGTGAAGCGTGTGGATCAGTGCAGTGCACGACAGTTATCAAGAGGGGAGGGCGTCGCGGTGAAAACAGCTCACGTCCGCGCGTGGTCCAAGCGCTCCGTGGCAGCGAAACCGAAGCACGGTGACGACTGACGACGACGTTACACGAAACCGTGGTCGATCGGCTTTTCGTTTACTCCTCAACGTAGGTTCAGCCATTCAAGTGTAGGTGATGTACTGATGTACTCCATTCTCCATGCAGTATAACCACTGTTGTGCTGGCTGGTCAAAGCGGGGTACTGCTGGTGTAGGACTGTAGATGTCTGTGTTCTGTATGCATGCACCAGGACTTCATGATCCGGCAGTCTCTCCCATTGGCGGCTACTCCTATGTATCACCAGCCGTAGACGGTCAAACAGCCGTGGCAGTGGCGCGCATAGTTCTTCGTGTACGTTGGCTGGCACGCAGTGAGGAAGATCCCGGTGGCAGAGGAGAGCCTGCCGAGAGCTGGAAAGCGTGGCAGAAACGAAGGAGAAAGGCGTCCCAGTCAACGTACGTAGTACAAGCCGCCGTAGCTCCGATCCATGACGGTTCATGCGTACCGGGCAGTGTGCATGCAGGCCGTCGCCAGAAGACTGGCACGGGGTCGATGCGTCGGGCTACTTTGACCCATGCGCTCGTAGTCGCTTCGTACGGACGCAACAGTTCGCGGCAGCGGCCCGTGGCCTCGTGCAAGTGCCCAATGGAGTTTGCTCCTGTATTGAAGCGGCCGCACGCGGCGTGAGCGTGGCAGGGCATGACGGTGGTGGTTGGTCGGGTATCGGTGCTGTCGGAGACGGCGAGCACGGCCGGGAAAATGGCATTAAGGCCAACTCCACCGCGCAACCTCAAACGTACGTCCGTTTTATCCGAATTCTGTCCGTTTGGATAGAGATTTGGGGTCGTGTCCGGGCGTGTTTTGGACGCGGTGGGCGCGCATACCGTACGCGGCCGCGATCCATTTGCCCCATCCCGTCGCGTCTACTTAAAAACTAAAAGCAACTTTTCAAATGCCAAGCCCTAGTTCAGCCGCCGCCCCGGTTCATCACGCCGCAACAGAGCCGCCGCCTACACGCCCATCGCCGGCATCGGCCGACAAAGACAACCTGACCGGCCCAAAATGAATAGTTGTCCTCGCCGGCAACATAGCGGTGCCGCCGCAAAACAACCGACCTCCGAAATGAATGTTTTACTCGCCAAGACATCCAACAAGGGCGGCACCAATGCCACCTCAAAAAGAACGGCGGACGCCGATCGGACGACCTAGTTCGATCCTTGGCGCCGAGCATCTCCTTTGCTCGGCCTCAACCAGCCCTTGTCTTCGCCATCTTCGACAAGTCCACGCCATGATCGCAAGGGCCACCTCCTTTGCTTTGGTGGCGGCATTGGTGGCCTCGATGTCGAGCTGCTCGCTCGCCTTGACGTTGTCGGCCTCGATGTCGAGCTGCCTTTGCCGGGCCGCCTCCTCCATGTCGAGCTGCCTTTGCCGGGCCGCCTCCTCCATGTCGATCTTTCTCCTCTTGGCCGCCTCCTCCATCTCAAGCTTCATCTTTGAAGGTCTAGGTATTGCTTCATTTGCTCGTCCTTGCTTTGCCGCTTCTTCTCGTCCCTCACATCCTTTTGGGACATCATGCCATGCAAAATCTCATGCAAGGCCATGGATGAGGCGTCACGATGTCGTCCACCTTGGAGTTGGTCTTGCCCTCGCCTCTTCAACGCCTCGCCATCCCCACCTCCGGCGAACTTGGCCGTCTTCTTGTCTCTCTTCCTTTGAAGTTCACGGTATTGATCCTTGAACTTAGGGCAATTGTTGATGATCGTCCAACAATGCGTAAGAGTGAATGGCTTGTCATTCTGTCGGGCCTTGAATGCCTCCAAAGATTGAAATACCTACACCACATGATCAACAACAAGTGAACATGCAAACATATACACGGCCGAAGTCTCATGGCCGTAGCAAGGAAAGGGCTAGAAAGAGGAGAGCATACCATGTCCCCAACGCCGAGACCACTCACGGGCCGTGCTTCAACGCTCTCAAATGCGGCGCAATACTTGTTGCACTCTTGTTGGATGAACAACCATCTTTTTGGAATCGAACCGATGCCACGGTTGCTTGTAATTTGGTAGGGCTCAAACATCTTCCTTTCATGGAATGTTTTGTGGAATCTCGTCCAAAAAACAATGCCCTTTTGTTGCGCGCCGGTCCTCGGATCTTGGCTAATCTCCATCCAAGCTTGGCAATCAACTTGTCCTCATCTTGTGTATATGAACCCGTGCGAATGCTCTTCCTCTTCTTTTGTGCCTCCGCTCTTTGGGTGAGCTCGTTGATGAACAATGACGCACCACTAATATCAACGTCATTGCCTTCTTCTTCTTCACCATCACCTTCGACATAGATGTCATCGTCTTCATGCCACGAGTCACCATGGTCGTAGTCAGCACGGTCGTCGGCCTCTTCATCGGGGACGTACTCGGCGCGCCATCCTGACTTTGGGTCTCCTCGGGGTCGAGGGTACGCCATGCCCACCTCAAGATCACGTCCTCCATGTAGCGGTTGTAGAAGGGTCGCCGATCACCGGCGTTGGTGTTGGCATTCCGTCAAAAAAAGACGTGGGGGCCGCATGGTGCCCGTGAACGGTGCCGTGCACGCTTCGCTTAGCATCTCGACGGACGGCCGCCCGCCGCTAGACCAGGCGTGATGTTGAGGTCGATGACGGCCGCGGGCGCGGTGTGGACGGCGCGAACAAGCCCACGTCCGGCGACCAGAACGGGTCCGCCGTCGTGTTTTGGCGGAGGAAAGCCGGGCGACATGGGCGCCGGCTTGATGTCGGCGATCGCGCAGGCGTGGGTCGGGCGACCGACGAGCATGTGCTTTCGCCGACGGCGGCGCCGCAGGAAACCGGCAGACGGCCCATGCCAAGCATGAGGATGGCGTGCGCTTTGTTGACGAGGCCCTCCTTCTTGCCGGCAGCGGCCTTGCGCCATGTGACCTCCAGCTCGCTACTGGCGGCGAACTTAGCATGGCGGTATTGACCTTGACGACCGCTCTCCGCTCCTCCTCTTGCCGATTCCGCGTCCAACTTGGCGATCTCCTCCGGCGTGCACTCCGACGCGGCTTCCTTGGCGCCTTATTCTTCACCTTTGCGGGCGGGTCGACGGCCAGCCGCCGGAGCTCGGCGGGGGCGCCGCCATGGACGGGAGAGAGGGCGGGCGGAGGGACGTGGGAGGTTTGGGGCAAATGGCGCCAAATGGGCGGGGGGGTTGGTTTCTCCCACCGACAAGGCGGGCTGGGAGGACAAGCGCGCTTCCGCCCGTCACAGGCTGTCCGTTTCACCCCAAAACCGCGAACTTGGGCGAGGATGGGTCGAAGCGACACAAAGCGGACAAAGTCTGTTTATGCAGCAGCTGGGCCATCTCATTTGTCCCTTTTACCCCAAACGGACGGGGGCGGACAGGATAGGGTCGCGCGGTGGAGTTGGCCTAACTTCAGCTCCTATCCCTCGCACGACGTTTCGATGTTCGTTGTTCAATGGATCCTGTCGAGAGTTGGATTCAATCCGCCAAGGTGTTGTGCCGGGATAAGTCATCGGTGATTAAGGCGCGACGCTGCAATGCAGTTTCTTTGTTTTTAACAGGGCAACGTAGTTTCAAAAATAAATATCAGACCGGACATTGTCATCATTTTACTTTGTCAGCCAATTCGGGCTGGTGACGCCTGCATGATCAAAACCAAACATACCGCAAAAGGTAAATGAAATTGACCTTGTACGGCGAAGTCACAGATGGAGGCAGCGCCCTAAAGTTCGAGGTTGTCCTCCAAGATCACAGGGAACTCACAAGTGAGCTTCATTTTTCATTTAGACCATCTACAGTCGGACGCCTCAAACCCATCTTAAACGTCCGGATGAACGGCTCGGTCACTAACCGGTCACAAAAATGTGATCAACGCGGTCTTCTTAAACAGGATTCAAACACCCAGGGTTACCGGCACCCCTCATATCCTATCCAAATACGGGCCAGATATGGCGGCGCCCGGGCGCGTCTGCCATGTCGGACTGACAATGGGGTCCCATAGGAAAACATTCTTAAACCCGGCGGTCTGAAACTCATCTCCTCCGTCGGACCGATGGCGCCGCTCCGAGGGCCGCATAGTGACTAGCCCGGCTATTTAAGCCGACCGCCGACACCAAACCCCTACCCGTCCACATCTTCTCGCCCCCCCCCCCTCCCGCATCCGCCGCTGCCGTCACTTTCCACTCGTTGTCCCGCCACCACTGGTAGCATGCCCCCACGCCGCCAAATAAGGAGCTACCCATATCTAACGCCAGAGCGCCGGCTGCACCTCCTTGAGCAGATCCGGCAAGGCATGAAGCCCTGATCACCACGGGGCTACCTCCGGATGCGATGGACCCGGAGGAGGACTTAGAAGAGGAGGGGGTAAGGTTGAGGACGACGAGGAGGAGCCGGAGTAGGATCTGAGGGACGCGGATCTGTAGGCGTAGCAGTATGCGATCCTCGATTCCCTTCGCTCGGAGTCGGGTGCGGAGGCCAGACGCCGTCGTTGGCATGAGATGGAGGCGGAGCACGCTGCGGAAGCCGACGAGATGATCGCGTACATGGATGAGGAGGAGGAGCCGCCATCCTACGTGCCCGTCCACCCGGCACTGACGCCGTGGACATCTTCGACGACGAATGATAGCTAGCGTGTCGTAGTACGTAGGTTTATTTTGCATGGTTTGTATGAATCTAGGAGATGAAATATCAAAGACTCGGATGCAGAAAAGTAAATTTGAGACGTTACTGGTCACTGTCCACGGACGTGCTCATCCACGAACATGACCGATCGCGTCCACGGACGTTTGAGGGATCAAATTTATAAGTCCAGCTAGATGCTCCTACGTTTTCAAGTCCCATTGGGCGAATACGACCATGCCCGCGTTTGCAACTAACCAGCCAAAGTTGGCAGCCAGTATGTTCCCATTGAGAACGTTGCCACACCTCCACCTCATGGAGTAAGAGCATCTACACCTGAATACACCAAATCCACCTCCTCAAACACCTGCGGACGCACCCGGTCGCTTTCATGGACAGTGACTAGCCATCCTTTAAATATTTCATCTTTGCATCTGAATACCTTATACTTCAACCCTTAAAACCATACAAATGTTGCAAAGTGAACATCTACGTAGTACGCGATCAACTAAACCTACGCCGGACTACTCGTTGCATCGGAGATGTCCACTATCTCCGTTCCAGGTTCTAGATACATGGGCGGTAGACGCAACTCCGGCTCTGCGTCAGCCTCTCCGCTTCCACCTCGTCGAGAAGCTCGTCGGTCTCCGCATGTTGTTTCTGGATGAAGCACCGGTTCGACTCCACGTACGCCTCATCTTGTATGGACTCGAGGATGGCGGTCTGCTCCGCCATATCCGTCACTTGGGAGACCTCGAACTCCGCCATGGTGGAGCCTACAACAGGCGCCGGCTCCTCCTTCGAATCCGCCCACTCCATGGGCTCTGGTTGCTGCCACCCACCTCTTCTTCCTCCACCTCCTCCTATAGCTCCGGCGAGTCCGGAGGCATGCCAGCTACAACCTGGGCAGCGCGCCTCGCTTGGATTCCATCTTGAATCTGAAACAGGTGCTCCGAGGTTAGTGTTGGGGAACGCAGTAATTTCAAAAAAATTCCTACGATCACGCAAGATCTATCTAGGAGATGCATAGCAACGAGAGGGGAGAGTGTGTCCACGTACCCTTGTAGACCGAAAGTGGAAGCGTTTAGTAACGCGGTTAATGTAGTCGAACGTCTTCATGATCTAACCGATCCAAGTACCGAACGTACGGCACCTCCGTGTTCAGCACACATTCAGCACGATGACGTCCCTCGAGCTCTTGCTCTAGTTGAGGACGAGGGAGAGTTTCGTCAGCACGACGGCGTGGTGACGGTGATGATGAAGTTACCGGCGCAGGGCTTCGCCTAAGCACTACGACGATATGACCGAGGTGTGTAACTGTGGATGGGGGCACCGCACACGGCTAAGACAAATCTTGGGTGCCTTTGGGGTGCTCCCCTCCCCTGTATATAAAGGAGGGAGGGAGGAGGCGGCCGGCCTAGGGGGCGTGCCAAGCATAGGGAGTCCTATTAGGACTCCCAAGTCTTAGTAGGATTCCCTTTCCTATTCGGAGTAGGAGAGAAGGAAAGAGAGGGTGAGGGAGAAGGAAAGGGGGAGGGCGCCCCCACCCCTTGTCCAATTCGGTTTGGGCAGGGGGGAGGCGCGCCACTTCTTGGCCCTTCTCCCCTCTCTCCACTAAAGCCCAATAAGGCCCATTACTTCTCCCGGTGAATTCCGTAACTCCCCGGTATTCTGAAAAATACCCAAATCACTTGGAACCTTTCCGATGTCCGAATATAGCCTTCCAATATATGAATCTTTACCTCTCGACCATTTCGAGACTCCTCGTCATGTCCGTGTTCTCATCCGGGACTCCGAACAAACTTCGGTCATCAGATCACGTAACTCATAATACAAATCGTCATCGAACGTTAATCATGCGGACCCTACGGGTTCGAGAACTATCTAGACATGACCGAGACACATCTCCAGTCAATAACCAATAGCGGAACCTGGATGCTCATATGGGCTCCTACATATTCTACAAAGATCTTTATCGGTCAAACCGCATAACAACATACATTGTTCCCTTTGTCATTGGTATGTTACTTGCCCGAGATTCGATCGTCGGTATCCTCATACCTAGTTCAATCTCGTTACAGGCAAGTATCTTTACTCGTTCCGTAATGCATCATCCCGCAACTAAATCATTAGTCACATTACTTGCAAGGCTTATAGTGATGTGCATTACCGAGAGGGCCCAGAGATACCTCTCCGATACACGGAGTGACAAATCCTAATCTCGATATATGCCAACCCAACAAATACCTTTGGAGACACCTGTAGAGCATCTTTATAATCACCCAGTTACCTTGTGACGTTTGATAGCACACAAGGTGTTCCTCCGGTATTCGGGAGTTGCATAATCTCATAGTCAGAGGAATATGTATAAGTCATGAAGAAAGCAATGGCAATAAAACTTAACGATCATAATGGTAAGCTAACAGATGGGTCTTGTTGAAAGTGCAACTATCCCTAGGTGGCTTTGGTAATTCATAACAACATATAGCTCATTGAGCTAATGCTATTCCAAGACTATTGTTTCAGGAAAGCTCAATGAATGGCATGGCATGGATGATGAAAGTGGATCCCTCAAAATACTAAGGACAAAGGATTGGCTCAAGCTCAAAAGCTCAAGACTCTTCATTTTACATTTTAGTGATCCAAGATCACATTGAGTCTATAGGAAAAGCCAATACTATCAAGAAGGGATGAGGTGTTGCTTAATGAGCCTCTTGCTTCATGTGCTTAGTGACATGCTCCAAAACCGTCAACTAATTTCCCACATCCACAAATGACCTAAACCTAAAGCCAAAATTGGTCACACCAATTCTTTCTATCCGGCGCCACCGATTCCAAAAGTCATAGCCACTGCCACAAACCCTAAGCAAATCGGTCTTACCGATAGGGATCTCGGTCTCACCGAGACGGGGTTGCAATCTCTCTGCTTCCTTCGTAACGTTTGGTCTAACGAAGTGAGCGATCGGTCCCACCGAGATTGCAATGTAAACTCTCTCGCTTCCTTTTGTAACATTTCGGTCTCACCGAAAAGAGCAAATCGGTCCCACCGAAGTTTACTCCGACCAACTCTCTCGAAAGCTTATTACCAAATCGGTCTAACCGAGTTTGTGTAATCGGTCTCATCGAGATTACGTTATGCCCTAACCCTAACCGAATCGGCCTCACCGAGATGCATGTCACCCCATCAAAATCACTAATAATACTAGGTTTACTAAATCGGTCCGACCGAGTTTAACGATTCGGTCCCACCAAGTTTGGTAAATGTGTGTAACGGTTAGATTTTGTGTGGAGGCTATATATACCCTCCACCTCCTCTTCATTCGTGGAGAGAGCCATCGAACTAACCTACACTTCCAACTTACCATTTCGAGAGAGAACCACCTACTCATGTGTTGAGGCCAAGATATTCCATTCCTACCATATGAATCTTGATCTCTAGCCTTCCCCAAGTTGCTTTCCACTCAAACCCTCTTTCCACCAGATCCAAAACCTATGAGAGAGAGTTGAGTGTTGGGGAGACTATCATTTGAAGCACAAGAGCAAGGAGTTCATCATCAACACACCATTTGTTACTTCTTGGAGAGTGGTGTCTCCTAGATTGGCTAGGTGTCACTTGGGAGCCTCCGACAAGATTGTGGAGTTGAACCAAGGAGTTTGTAAGGGCAAGGAGATCGCCTACTTCGTGAAGATCTACCGCTAGTGAGGCAAGTCCTTCGTGGGCGATGGCCATGGTGGTATAGACAAGGTTGCTTCTTCGTGGACCCTTTGTGGGCGGAACCCTCCGTGGACTCGCGCAGCCATTACCCTTCGTGGGTTGAAGTCTCCATCAACGTGGATGTACGATAGCACCACCTATCGGAACCACGCCAAAAACATTCGTGTCTCCAATTGCGTTTGAATCCTCCAAACCCTTCCCTTTACTTTCTTGCAAGTTGCATGCTTTTAATTTTCGCTGCCTATACACTCTTTGCATGCTTGCTTGAATTGTGTGATGATTGCTTGACTTGTCCTAAAATAGCTAAAATCTGCCAAACTCTAAAAGTGGGAAAAGCTTAAGCTTTTATTGGTCAAGTAGTCTAATCACCCCCCTCTATACATACTTAAAGGTCCTACACTTGTCCATCACATCATTCTCTAATGATGTGATCCCGTTCATGAAATGACAACACATGTCTATGGTTAGGAAACTTAACCATCTTTGATTAACGAGCTAGTCTAGTATAGGCTTACTAGGGACATAGTGTTTTGTCTATGTATCCACACATGTATCAAGTTTCCGGTTAATACAATTCTAGCATGAATAATAAACATGTATCATGATATAAGGAAATATAAAACAACAACTTTATTATTGCCTCTAGGGCATATTTCATTCAGTCTCCCACTTGCACTAGAGTCAATAATCTAGTTCACATCTCCATGTGATTTAACACCAATAGTTCACATCTCTATGTGATTAACACCCATAGTTCACATCGCCATGTGACCAACACTCAAAGGGTTTACTAGAGTCAGTAATCTAGTTCACATCGCCATGTGATTAACACCCAAAGAGTACTAAGGTGTGATCATGCTTTTCTTGTGAGAGAGGTTTAGTCAACGGGTCTGCCACATTCATATTCGTATTCGTTTTGCAAATTTCTATGTCTACAATGCTCTGCATGGAGCTACTCTAGCTAATTGCTCCCACTTTCAATATGTATCCAGATTGAGATTTAGAATCATCCGGATCAGTGTCAAAGCTTGCATCGACATAAGTCTTTACGATGAACTCTTTATCACCTCCATAACCAAGAAATATTTCCTTATTCTACTAAGGATAATTTTGACCACTGTCCAGTGATCCACTCCTGGATCACTATTGTACCCTCTTGCCAAACTCATGGTGAGGTACACAATAGGTCTGGTACACAGCATAGCATACTTTATAGAACCTATGACTGAGGCATAGGGAATGACTTTCATTCTCTTTTTCTATTTTCTGCCGTGGTCGGGTTTTGAGTCTTACTCAACTTCACACCTTGCAACACAGGCAAGAACTACTGCTTTGACTGTTCCATTTTGAACTACTTCAAAATCTTGTCAAGGTATCTATCATTGAAAAATCTTATCAAGCGTCTTGATCTATCTCTATAGATCTTGATGCTCAATGTGTAAGTAGCTTCACCGAGGTCTTTCTTTGAAAAACTCCTTTTAAACACTCCTTTATGCTTTCCAGAAAATTCTACATCATTTCCGATCAACAATATGTCACTCACATATATTTATCAGAATGACTGTAGTGCTCCAACTCACTTTCTTGTAATTACAGGCTTCACCGTAAGTCTGTATAAAACTATATGCTTTGATCAACTCATCAAAGCGTATATTCCAACTCCGAGATGCTTGCACCAGTCCATAGATGGATCGCTGGAGCTTGCACATTTTGTTAGCACCTTTAGGATTGACAAAACCTTCTGGTTGCATCATATACAACTCTTCTTTAATAATTTCATGCAGTTTTGACATCCATTTGCCAGATTTCATAAAATATGGCACTTGCTAACATGATTCAGACAGACTTTAAGCATCGATACGAGTGAGAAAATCTCATCGTAGTCAACACCTTGAACTTGTCAAAAACCTTTTTCGATAAGTCGAGCTTTGTAGATAGTAACAGTACTATCAGCGTCTGTCTTCCTCTTGAAGATCCATTTATTCTCAATGGCTTGCTGATCATCGTGCAAGTCAACCAAAGTCCATACTTTGTTCTCATACATGGATCCCATCTCAGATTTCATGGCCTCAAGCCATTTCGCGGAATCTGGGCCCATCATCGCTTCCTCATGGTTCGTAGGTTCGTCGTGGTCTAGTAACATGACTTTCAGAACAGTATTACCGTACCACTCTGGTGCGGAACATACTCCGGTTGACCTACGAGGTTCGGTAGTAACTTGATCCGAAGTTTCATGATCATCATCATTAACTTCCTCACTAATTGGTGTAGGCATCACTGGAATTGATTTCTGTGATGAACTACTTTCCAATTCGGGAGAAGGTACAATTACCTCATCAAGTTCTACTTTCCTCCCACTCACTTCTTCCGAGAGAAACTCCTTATCTAGAAAGGATCCATTCTTAGCAACGAATATATTGCCTTCAGATCTGTGATAGAAGGTGTACCCAGCAGTCTCCTTTTGGTATCCCATGAAGACACATTTCTATGATTTATGTTCTAGCTTATCAGGTTGAAGCTTTTTCACATAAGCATCGTAGGCCCGAACTTTAAGAAACGACAGCTTAGGTTTCTTGCTAAACCACAATTGATACGATGTCGTCTCAACGGATTTAGATGGTGCCCTATTTAACGTGAATGCAGCTGTCTCTAATGCATAATCCAAAAACGATAGTGGTAAATCGGTATGAAACATCATAGATAGCACCATATCCAATAAAGTACGGTTACGACGTTCGAACACACCATTACGATGTGGTGTTCCAGGTGGCGTGAGTTGTGAAACTATTCCACATTGTTTCAAATGAATACCAAACTCATAACTCAAATATTCACCTCCACGATCAGATCATAGAAACTTTATTTTCTTGTTACAATGATTTTCCACTTCACTCTGTGAAAGTGCAACTATCCCTAGGTGGTTTTGGTAATTCATAACAACATATAGCTCATTGAGCCAATGCTATTCCAAGACAAATATTTCAGGAAAGCTCAATGAATGGCATGGCATGGATGATGAAAGTGGATCCCTCAAAATATTAAGGACAAAGGATTGGCTCAAGCTCAAAAGCTCAAGACTCTACATTTTACATTTTAGTGATCCAAGATCACATTGAGTCTATAGGAAAAGCCAATACTATCAAGGAGAGATGAGGTGTTGCTTAATGAGCCTCTTGCTTCATGTGCTTAGTGATATGCTCCAAAACCCTACACTACTTTCTCACATCCACATATGACCTAAACCTAAAGTCAAACTCGGCCCTACGGATTCTTTCTATCCGGCGCCACCGAGTTCAATTGTCATAGCCACTGCCACAAACCCTAGGCAAATCGGTCTCATCGATAGGGATCTCGGTCTCACCGAGATGGGATTGTAATCTCTCTGTTTCCCTTCGTAACGTTTCGGTCTAACCGAAGTGAGCGATCGGTCCCACCGAGATTGCAATGTAAACTCTCTGTTTCCATTTCGTAACTTTTCAGTATCACCGAAAGAGCGAATCGGTCCCACCGAGTTTACCTGACCAACTCTCTGGTTAGCTAATTACCAAATTCGGTCTCACCGAGTTTGTGTAACCGGTCTCACCGAGATTACGTTATGCCCTAACCCTAACCATATCGGTCCTACCGAGTTGCATATCGGTCCCACCGAAAACCCTAATGGTCACTAGGTTTACTAAATCAGTCCGACCGAGTTTGTTGATTCGGTCCCACCGAGTTTGGTAAATTGTGTGTAACGGTTAGATTTTGTGTGGAGGCTATATATACCCCTCCACCTCCGCTTCATTCGTGGAGAGAGCCATCAGAACAAACCTACACTTCCAACTTACCAGTTTTGAGAGAGAACCACCTACTCATGTGTTGAGGCCAAGATATTCCATTACTACCATATGAATCTTGATCTCTAGACTTCCCCAAGTTTCTTTCCACTCAAATCTTATTTCCACCAAATCCAAATCCTGTGAGAGATAGTTGAGTGTTGGGGAGACTATCATTTGAAGCACAAGAGCAAGGAGTTCATCATCAACACACCATTTGTTACTTCTTGGAGAGTGGTGTCTCCTAGATTGGCTAGGTGTCACTTGGGAGCCTCCGACAAGATTGTGGAGTTGAACCAAGGAGTTTGTAAGGGCAAGGAGATCGCCTACTTCGTGAAGATCTACCGCTAGTGAGGCAAGACCTTCGTGGGCGACGGCCATGGTGGGATAGACAAGGTTGCTTCTTTGTGGACCCTTTGTGGGTGGAGCCCTCCGTGGACTCGCGCAACCATTACCCTTCGTGGGTTGAAGTCTCCATCAACGTGGATGTACGATAGCACCACCTATCGGAACCACGACAAAAACATCCGTGTCTCCAATTGCGTTTGAATCCTAAAATAGCTAAAATCTGCCAAACTCTAAAACTGGGAAAAGGCTAAGTTTTTAATTGGTCAAGTAGTCTAATCACCCCCCCCCCTCTAGACATACTTCAAGGTCCTACAAGTGGTATCAGAGCTTTGGTCTCCATTTGCTTTGATTTCCATAGCTTTTGGTGGTCATAGCCTTGGTTTCACAACCTAGGAGAGTATGGCGTCTAGCGAGGGAAATTCTCACCGTAGAGGTCCTTACTTTGATGACACTAATTTTGCTAGTTGGAAGCATAAGATGAAAATGCATATTCTCGGACATAACCCCGCCGTTTGGGCTATTGTGTGTATTGGTTTGCAAAGTGAATTCTTTGATGGGAGAGAACCGAACCGTGAAGCTAGCGCGGAAGAGTTGAAGATGCTGCAATACAACGCTCAAGCTTGTGATATCCTCTTCAATGGCTTGTGCCCTGAAGAATTCAACAAAATCAGCCGTCTTGAGAATGCAAAGGAAATTTGGGATACTTTGATTGATATGCATGAAGGTACCGACTCCGTCAAGGAATCCAAGTTGGATGTGCTCCAAAGTCAGCTTGACAAGTTCAAAATGAAGGATGGTGAAGGTGTCGCTGTAATGTACTCTAGGCTTGCTCTTATCACAAATGAGATTGCCGGCTTAGGAAGTGAAGAGATGACCGACAGATTCATCATCAAGATGATCCTAAGAGCATTGGATGGAAAATATGATATCGTGTGCACATTGATCCAAATGATGCCAAATTACAAAGATCTCAAGCCAACGGAAGTCATTGGAAGAATTGTTGCTCATGAGATGTCACTCAAGGATAAGGAGGAACTTCACAACAAGTCAAGTGGTGCTTACAAAGCCTCATGTGAAGCCCCCACATCATCAAGTGAGAAACAAACCTTCAATGAAGAATTGAGCTTAATGGTGAAGAACTTCAACAAATTCTACAAGAGTAGAAGCAAAGAAAGAAGCTCTAAGTCAAGGTCCTACAATGACAAAAGATCTTCTAGTCGAGAGCGCAATTGCTACAATTGTGGGAGACCCGGACACTATTCCAATGAGTGTACGGCACCCTACAAAAGAAGAGAAGATTCTCCCAAGAGAAGAAGTAGAAGAGAAGAATCACCACCAAGAGGGAGAAGGAGTAAAGATGATCATTATGAACGAAGACCCTCACGGAGAAGCAAGGATTCGGAAAGGAAGGACAAGTCATCAAAGAGGTACACAAAATGAAGACATCAAGATCATGTTGGTGAATGGGTATCCGGCTCCGACTCCGACAATCACTCCGAGAGAAGCTATCACTCCGACTCCGAATACACTCAAGATGAAGGTGTTGCCGGTCTAGCACTTGTGTCAACCAACTCCTACGACATATTTGATTCACCAAATGAAGGAATTGGAAGATGCTTCATGGCCAAAGGTCCTAAGGTAACACACCCCGAGTATGTGGATTTTAATAGTGATGAAGATGACTTGCTAGGTGATGATGATTTACTTGTTCACAACTCTAGTGATGAATACTATGATGAAACGTCAATTAATCATGCTAATCAAGATGAAACGAATGACAATGATAAGGAGAAGATTGAGCTTCTAACTAAAGAACTAAACACTCTTAAGTTAGCTCATGAAACTATCTTTGAAGATCATCGAGAACTTTTAAGGGCTCATGAGAAGTTACGCTTTGAAAAGCTCAATCTTGAGCAAGAGCATGAGTTCCTAAAATAGATCAATGATGATCTCCGTAAGAAAAGTTCTTCTTACATTGCCAAGCGTTTACTCTTATCTACTTACATGCCTCAAGTCAAGTCTATTAACAAGAACAAGAAAGATTCTTCCTCTAGTAGTAACAATAACAATGCTAAATACAATATTGTTGCTTCTAGTAGTTCTCTTGATTCCACTAATGATCCTCTTAGCCAAGTTACTCTTGATCAAGAAAACAGCTTATTGAAGGGAATTATAGAGAAAGGTGTATACAAGAGCCTTGCCGGGAGTAAGCAATTTGAGGAAATTGTACGCAAGCAACGAAGGCACCGGAAGAATCAAGGTGTTGGTTTTGAACGAAAGTTCAATGCCAATGGAGTAGAGTGGGAAGAAGATCAATACCCCAAGACGACGTTTTTTCCTCAACAAGAGAAGTATGATCCTACTTCCTTCAAGGGAACACAAGCACAAGATGATCTTCCACCACAAGACCACAAGAACAAAGGCAAGGACAAGCTTCAAGAGGAGATTGATGCATTTGAAGAAGCACCTAAGGCCTTGGTCAAGTGGGTTCCCAAGACTACGTCAAGTTCTACTTCATCAAGTACAACTACTACACCAAGGATTCCCATCAAGATGATGTGGATCCCAAGAAGAAGAACTAGAGAGTTCTTGAGGGTGACTCGCCAACATTCTTCACTCATATCATTATGGCAAGGACAAGTGCAATCATCTTCCATATCTTGCACTAGTTCAAGGAGTCACAAACCCTCATGTTGGTAAGGCAGGGGACAAGGTAACCTAAAGTTTTCATGGACATCATTTTGTGCGTGCATCACTCTATGTCTATGGATATTCTTGTTTGTTCCTTGTGGGACTAACCCATGTAGGTATTGAAAGTGCAACTCACTCCAAAGGATTGCTCCAAGAGATCTACATCAACATTGATCATCCACATCTTCAACACCTACATGAATTCATCATCGACATAACCCAAGGTTAGTTCATCCCTCTAAGGGGGGATCTCACATCTAGGGGGAGCTTAACTCTAAGAATTGAGTCAAAGCAACTCTAATGATGTGAACACATAAATGCTTTATGTAAAAGTGGTATTCCCACTTGAGCTTAAACGATGAGTATGACCTACGATCAAATGTTCTCATTTGACTCCTAAGTCAATATACTCATATATAGATGACCTAGTCATCGCCAATTGTTTGATAGATGCTAGAATTGGTTGTGCATGCTTTGTCACATATTTCATTTGTCATTTTATTGTGAGCATGTTGGTTGCATATTTTACTCATTCGAGGACATCCACTTGTTGTTTTGATTGATTGGCTTCTTTTTCTTTGGCCAAGTGGATGGACAAGAATGCCTAAGAACCTTCTCTAGCTATCTATGCTTTTCTCGTCTCAAACTCTATTCTTGCTACATCACAAAATTTGATCAAGTCAGATTCGAACCACTCTGTGTGAGGAGCACTCGGAGTCCCCGATTCATCATAGACTTAAACTTCCAAAACTTCTTTGTGATTTTCGGTCTGACCGATTCATCCATTTCGGTCATACCGAGATCACTAAGTCGATCTAGGTTTTCATCTCGGTGCAACCGATTTGAACTTTTCGGTCACACCGAGTTGCTGTAACTGTTAGCAGTTATGCATCTCGGTGCCACCGAGTTGTTCCACTCGGTCACACCGACAGTGTCGGGCTATATATTCACACGGGCAAATTTTGGCAAACTTTCTCCGAAACTCCTCGCCCACGCATAGCTCGCTTTGCCTACTAGGTCTCCGGATCGTCGACTTCATCGCCAGCCGCCTCCTGTCGCTGGTCTCCGCCACCGTCAACGGAATTCATCTCCGCCGTTGCCGTCGTAGCGAGTTCACCACCGAACTAGGGTATGAACTCGATCACAGTGCTATCCTCATCTGATTCTCAACACATTGTGTTCATAATGCTTCTTGCCATGATTGAAACACCTCTATCCTGTCAAAACACTCCTTAGAATAGATGTGATTCGAAAATTTAGGGTTAGGTTTCCGCCAAAACCATCTCAGACCCACCGAGTTGAAAAACTCGGTCCCACCGATTTGGCTAACGCCATTGCACTAGTAACTCTCAGTGTGACCGAGAATTGCTAATCGGTGTGACCGATGTTAAAACTTTGTGAAATCCTAGCAGTCTCGGTGCCACCGAACTGTGACTCGGTCTGACCGAGTTCACTAGTTTAGGTTCCAAAACTGCTTCGGTATCACCGAGTTTGAAAATCGGTAGATCCGAAATGCTTTCTGTGGAAAACTAAAACTAAGTTTTTGAATCATTCTTTGCAAAAATCTCTGATTTTGTGATGCTCATCCACTCTACCCCATCTATAACTATTCACTGTGGTCAGCATCAGTGTGTGCAGCATGTCGCACCAAAGTGACAAATGAACAAGTCAAGAGCAGATTCACATGAGTGAGGGCACTAGTCCCTCTAGCAGCTCAGATGAGGGGAGCGAAGCACTCCCAGCAATTTGCCCAAGGCTGCCACAAGGACAAGGAAGAAGAAGACCTCAGAGTCTGAGGATGAGGACTATGTGGCAGTTGAGGATGAGGCAAGTTCAAAGAATAAAGTGCTCAAGAAGGACTATAGCTCAACTGCAGTTAAGCCAGGAATGAAGATCAAAAGGCCTGCAGGAAGACAACCAATGTCCAAAGCCAGAGTCTCCACTCAAGCTTCTTTGGAATCCCAACCCAAAGAGCCTGCTGCTGTTGAAGGAAAGAAAAGGAAGGAAAGGGTCAAGAAGACCATGGACAGAGTAATTGGAAAGCCTTCCATGATGGAAGAAGAGGAAGAAGAGGTTGCTGCACCAGCACCCAAGGCACAAAAGCTGATGGGTGATGCTATCAAGTCAGGGCCTGCAACTTCAAAACCCAAAGTAGCACCCAAAGCTTCCCCCAAGCCCAAGAATGCACCTAAGAGGAATACCAGGAGTATACCAGCTGCTGAAAAGAACAAGGCCCCAATGCCTGATGTTGCTGCTGAGGAAGATGATGAAGGGCAAGTCCTAAGGAAGCTCAAACCCAAGATTCTAGACCACAATGATGCTCATCCTGTGACTGAGAACATGAAGATCAGGAGAGATTTAGGGTTGAGGCTATGGAGAGAGTTAGATCCATATGCCACCAGGAGAAGGACTGCTGTAGATTACAGGTTCCACACCAAGGAGCAGCAGGACTTCTATGAGACCATCTTATTGGATAAGAAGCCCATAGTGTGTGATATGAGGTTGGTCGACTGGACCTACATTCAGGAGAATTAAGAACACTATCCTAGAGTATATGACAGCTTTAGTGCGTGTGGAGTTGCAGATTTTGTTGGGCAGAAGCTCACAAACTGGAATGATGAGCTCATTATGCAATTCTACTCCACAGCACATTTCTATCCAGATGGCAGGATAGTTTGCGTGTCTGAAGGAACGAGATACCAATCAACCATAGAGGAATGGGCAAGTCTGATCAATGCCCCAAAGGAAAGTGAAGATGACTTGGACATTTATGCAAAGAAGAAGATGGATCACAACTCAATGTCACAGATGTACAAGGAGATCCCAGATGATGCATGTCGGTGTCAAAACCGGCGGATCTCGGGTAGGGGTCCCTAATCGTGCGTCTAGGCGGATGGTAACAGGAGACGAGGGACACGATGTTTTACCTGTGTTCGGGCCCTCTTGATGGAGGTAAAACCCTACTCCGCTTGATTAATATTGATGATATGGGTAGTACAAGAGTAGATCTACCATGAGATCAGAGAGGCTAAACCCTAGAAGCTAGCCTGTTGTATGATTGTTGTTTGTGCTACGGACTAAAACCCTCCGGTTTATATAGATAGGGTTAGGGTTACATAGAGTCGGTTACAAATGGGAGGAGATCTACATATCCGTATCGCCAAGCTTGCCTTCCACGCCAAGGAAAGTCCCATCCGGACACGGGACGAAGTCTTCAATCTTGTATCTTCATAGTCCAGAGTCCGCCAAAGGTTATAGTCCGCCATCCGGACACCCCTAATCCAGACTCCTCAAGAGCCCCTGAACCAGGCTTCAATGACGATGAGTCCGGCGCAAATTGTCTTCGCATTGCAAGGCGGGTTCCTCCTCGAATACTTCATAGAAGATTTTGAACACAAGGATAGTGTCCGCTCGCAAAATAAGTTCCACATACCACCGTAGAGAGAATAATATTTACACAAATCCAATCACCGACGATCTCGCATCATGACATCACACCACGCCAAGCCTTTATTCAATCGCTTTTACTGTCCCACCTCGGTAGCGTTTAGCGAGACGGTTTCCTTGGCACGCCTTGTCAAAGTAGAGATCGTGTCCCTTATTCCGGATTCTCATCAATGCGGGCGTAGTAACCCAATCGTGCCCGTGGGCACGTCTCCTCTATCGAAGGCGAGTCCCAAACGGTCACGGGGAAGGCTCTTGGTATTCAACCTCTTTATAAAGAGACCAAGGCTCTACTCCTTTCTTTCAATCTCAATCGAATCCACCCCTCGCCTCGAGTTCCAACACGCAAAGCTCCAGATTCAGGCGCTTTGGACCTTCAATGATGTCCGGCTCCGACCTTCAAGGCTGGTGGATGCCTTCCTCCGTTACGGAAGAGGACGTGTTAAAGCTAAGAGATGCCAGGTATCTAACCGGCGAAATTTCGCATAGGCTGCCTGCACAAGGGCAGGTTATTCCCACTCCCAAGCCTAGTGAGAGCGTGGTGTTCGCGTCTCACTTCCTTCGAGGGTTAGGCTTCCCGACGGACCCCTTCGTGAGGGGGCTCATGTTTTATTATGGGTTAGAATTTCACGACTTGGATCCAGAGTCCATCCTCCACATCTCATCGTTCATTGTCGTGTGTGAAGCCTTCCTCCGCATTACCCCCCACTTCGGATTGTGGCTTAAGACCTTCAAAGTGGAGCCTAAGATGATCAAGGGGTAGCAAGCGGAGTGCGGAGGGGCTGTTATAAGCAAGAATGCTGACGCTCCATGGCCCGAGGGCTCTTTTCAAGAGGAGTTCAGCTTATGGCAACGAGAGTGGTTTTATATCACAGCCCTGTGGGCACCAAGTGGGTGGCGCCCCGCCTTCGCTCGGGTCCTCCCCACGGCTGGCGCCATGGGTCAATAAAGGGCTTGACTGGGGCCGCCCAAGGACGTGCCCTCGTTATGGGCCGCATTCAAGATCTCTGAAAGAGACATCAACCTGGCCAGAGGACGCAGGTCATGTTGATTCGCCGCACTTTGCCTCGCAAACGCCGCCCTCCGCCTGTGGGAGTTTAATCCGGAGGACCAAGAGCTCTCAACACTTTACGGGCGCAACGCCCATGGAGATGTACAAATTGTTCTTCGGATCACAAGCAATGTGTCCGACTCGACGAGGACGCAGGTCCGAGCTGCAATCGCTGGATACTCAAGTAAGTAGCCCTGTGCCGGACACGCTATCCATATATTTATCATAAGATTTCCTTTAAAAGAGTTGTCCCTTAAACAGAGTGGATAGCGAAGCAAAGCTAATCAGTGTCCGCCTCCCCGAGACCACGCCGGATCCGTGTTAACCAGATGTTGGAGGTTGCGCCTTTGGAAAAAGGCGAAGGGGGAACAAGGAAGCTACCAGATCCCGAAGGAGGCTGTCAGAAAGGAGGAATCGAGAATCCCTCCATCCCGGAAAGAAGGGGACCGCCTCTGAAGACCCGGAGACCATGGTCTCAAAGCGGGGAATCTTCGCCAGAGTGTCTGCGCCAGAGATGCCTCGCCACACTGTGCCCTCAAGGGATCAGCCTCCAATGAGCCGTAAGTAGAGAGGGAGTTTTAGAATAAGAGACATCCCTATTCTATTCACGAGAAAGATAACTGAATTTTACCTTGTAATTCGGATCTCAGCCCTTCTCAGCAGAGGTCATCTTGAGGGATCTTCGTGGGAGATGATGGAGAGCGGAATGCCTCCCCTGCCGCACCGCCTTGCAGGCGGGCGACCCTAAGGTGTAAATCACGGAGGGTTTCTCGAATCCGCAAAGGCCGGAAAGCAGCATATGGCTCCACAAAGCCCTTCGTGTCCGCCTTCAAAAGGCCATCGGACTAGTCCGGCACCGTCCGGCACGGTCGGAGGAGTGAAGGATCTGCTCGGCGAAGCGTCTATCTCAGAAGAACACCGTGCATTGATGGGCACGGTGATTGAAAGGATTTCATCCGCGGAGAGCGGGTTGCACGAGGCCGTCAAAAGTTTACTGACAGATTTTGAGGTACACGAAATGATGCACCTTTTGACAGTTCCGCATATAAAAGATGCGCCAGATAGATAGTAGTTTCGAGACTCGGTGCGTTGTCAAAAATGACGCGCGCCGAGGATCATAGTCCCTGTATAACATGTCGCTCTTCCTATGTAGGTGGCGGCGTCCGTGGCTAGCGGATCGATGAATTTGCCGAGCTAAAGCGGCAACTTGACGTGGCGGATGCCGACATCGCGCTTGTCAACAAGCGGCTTGACGAGTCACAAGGTATGCAATTTCTCCACGGACACCTGGTAAGGGGGCTTGATGCCCGTGCCTTACAACATGTGTGCTTGATGCAGACGGTGCCGCTGCCATGGAGAACCTTCGAGCGAAACTCTCCCGAGCCAAGGAGCAGGCCAGAAAAAGTGATGCGGCTGTCTTAACGGCGGCCGAAGAGCTGAAAGCCGAATAGGCTGCTCACTGTCGAAGCAGGAAGGAAATGGCCGAGATGGCTGTGAAGTTGAAGGATGCTGCCGACCGCTGCAAGCTTCTTGAAAAATAAGATCGGGCAGAACAAAAGGACCTGGAGAAGGCCACTACCGAGGCCAAGGATGCTCGCTCTGCAATGAGAGCCATGAAGCAGGAGGTACGTCAGGCCGGAGATATCGCGGCTGGAAAGCCCTTTATGCTGCGGATGAAGTTCGGGGATCCTAAATGTGCTCAGTTGGACCGGCTGTGGAGTGCGGCGGATACTTATCTGGACATGGCGGCAAGTGCCGCGGACGCGGCCGAACACTTCCGAGATCAACAGGATCATGAAGTGGAAAAGCTTTTTTGGTCGCAGTTAATCCAGAGCGCCCACTTCCATTAACCGAGCGTTTGGCCGAATGGGCGGAGCTGAATAGGTTATCCGGACTCGCCATGAAGGATGTCATGAGTCATCTGTGGTCGGAAAGGCCCGAGCCGAAGAGTTATTTTGGTTTGGTGCAGCAGTTCCTTGGTGCGGTGTCGCATATCAATGCAATGAAGAGGTCAGCATGCATAGAGGGTGCGCGGATGGCTCTTGCCCGTGTCAAGACATACTGGGCGGAGATGAAGGCCACCGACATTGCATCCCAAGATTCGGACGGGAGCCGAGTACCGCCGAGCACTATTTTCGTGAAGTTCTACAGGCGCTCGCTTAATAGAGACGCATGCTCAAGGATATCATGTTGAATAACATGTATTATCGTAAAACAATATTTCGATGGAATATAAAAGCTTTTTATACTTGTGCTCGCAAGAATTAAAATACCTCTGTGCGGCCGTTAATGTATATGTATATAACTTGAAAGATGGCAGTCTTGCTTCAGCCCCACGCATATAATGCGGGTGTTCGTTATGCTGCGTTTCACACTTGATCCAACGTCTTGGTCCTATAAAGGAGGTGATAGAGTAGAGAACTAGGCAACCAGACTATAATGCTTTATCACTTTCACTTAGCCATAGGAGTTTGACAGTGGGGCTACTATATAGCCCCTAGGGGCACCGCGCCGCCCAATTCGGGCGGCAGATGTGCTCGACCGAAACGCCCTTCGTTATGTTGGGGAACGAGTAATTTCAAAAATTTCCTACGAACACGCAAGACCATGGTGATGGCGTAGCAACGAGAGGGGAGAGTGTTTGTCCACGTACCCTCGTAGACCGAAAGCGAAGCGTTATAACAACGTGGTTGATGTAGTCGACGTCTCCACGATCCGACCGATCCAAGCACCGAACGACGGCACCTCCGAGTTCTGCACACGCTCAGCTCGATGACGATCCCGGACTCGATCCAGCAAAGTGTCGGGGCGTGGGACGATGTTGATGCTCCACCGACGCAGGGCTTCGCCTAAGCCCGCGACGATATGACTTCTCCGCGCAGGGCTTCGCCTAAGCTCCATGACGATATGACCGAAGTGGAATATGTTGGAAGGGGCACCGACACGGCTAAGGAAAGATCCGTAGATCAACTTGTGTGTCTTGGGGTGCCCCTGCCCCAGATATAAAGGAGCCAAGGGGAGGTGGCGGCCAAGGGGAGGCGACAAGGAGGAGTCCTACTCCCACCGAGTAGGACTCCCCTCTTCCTAGTTGGACTAGGACTTGGGGAAGGGGAAGAGAGAAGGGTGCGGCCCCTCCCCAGTCCACCCGGACTAGGCCATGGGGGCGCGGCCTGCCCTAGGCAGCCCCTCTCTTTCCGCAGGGCCCAATAAGGCCCAATACTTCTCCCCGCGAATTCCGTAACTCTCCGGTACTCCGAAAAATACCGAATCATTCGAACCTTTCCGAACTCCGAATATAGTCGTCCAATATATCGATCTTTACGCCTCGACCATTTCGAGACTCCTCGTCATGTCCCAGATCTCATCCGGGACTCCGAACTCCTTCGGTACATCAAAACTCATAAACTCATAATATAACATCATCGAAACCTTTTGCGTGCGGACCCTACGGGTTCGAGAACTATGTAGACATGACCTAGAACTATTCTCGGTCAATAACCAATAGCGGAACCTGGATGCCCATATTGGTTCCTACATATTCTACGAAGATCTTTTATCGGTCAAACCGCATAACGACATACGTTGTTCCTTTGTCATCGGTATGTTACTTACCCGAGATTCGATCGTCGGTATCCAATACCTAGTTCAATCTCGCTATCGTAAGTCTCTTTACTCGTTCCGTAATACATCATCTCACAACTAACTCATTAGTTGTAATGCTTGCAAGGCTTAAGTGATGTGCATTACCGAGAAGGCTCGAGATACCTCTCCCAGCAATCGGAGTGACAAAACCTAATCTCAAATACGCCAACCCAACAAGTACCTTTGGAGACACCTGTAGTACTCCTTTATAATCACCCAGTTACGTTGTGACGTTTGGTAGTACCCAAAGTGTTCCTCCGGTAAATGGGAGTTGCATAATCTCATAGTTATAGGAACATGTATGGGTCATGAAGAAAGCATTAACATACCAAACGATCAAGTGTTAAGCTAACTGAATGGGTCATGTCAATCAGATCATTCAACTAATGATGTGACCTTGTTAATCAAATAACAACTCCTTGTTCATGGTTAGGAAACATAACCATCTTTGATTAACAAGCTAGTCAAGTAGAGGCATACTAGTGACATACTGTTTGTCTTATATATTCACACATGCATTATGTTTCCGTTTAATACAATTCTAGCATGAATAATAAATATTTATCATGATATAAGGAAATAAATAATAACTTTATTATTGCCTCTAGGGCATATTTCCTTCACGTTAATGCGGGGGAATCCTAAAGATTCCGGTGGGTCATTGAGTGGTTGACCAGTCTCACGCTGTATCATGATAGTCACTTTCGCTTTCTCATCGAGGTGCTCGCCTTTGGCGAACCGGGCACAATCGCAGAGTTCTCCCGGTGCCGCTTTAGCTGATAGAGCGGAACGTAAGGCAGCAAAACACAGGAGCCGGGCAAACCCAACATTTGACCAAAGACATGATTCGGAGCTGATGTATATAAGGCCAAACTCGCGACGCCGAACACTCCCTAAGGTATTCGGTCTTTATGAAAACGGCCTGAACAACGCCCTTAGTAATAAGCCCCTGGTGTCCAGGTACGCGCAAAGTCCTGACGTGGCCAATGCCAAGACGCCAGCCTCCACCTCGGTTATAGCAAGAAACCGGGGGATGTGCATCAACAAGAGACAGTAAAAAAGGTTTATGCAGGGTCTTAATCTGAAAAGAATCCTTGGAACGGGTCCCTCTGCATGTCTGCGCTGTGTCTCCGCAGCCGTATCTCGGACGGGTGTAGCACGGTGTTCATCTGTAAAGAGAGGAACTTAGTTGAAAAGATCGCAAAAATGTACGTTATATTAAATAAACAAAGTACAATTTAAAAATAAATAACATTGAGCTTTATTGTCTCTTGTTGTACATGCGCGTAGCCCTTGAACGGGGTATGCGGCTAGTAAGTTCTTGCGCCGCACTCGCCTAGCCATGTCCGGTCCGAACGACCTGTTTAGGTGCTTTGATTAGTGAAGCCGGTTTAGTGTGTGGCTGTTAAGGCAGCCGCACAATCTTTCGCGCTCGAGGAACACTCGATATTTCCCTATAATGAGATGATTCCTCGTGGACCGGGCATTTTAAGGATAAGGGATGCATAATGAGGTATTGCGTTAAAGCGGGCGAAAGCTTCTCGTCCCAGTAGTGCTTGATAGCTACTTGTAAATGGGGCGATGTGGAAGGTTAGCTTTTCACGGCGGAAGTTGTCGGGTGAGCCGAACATAACTTCTAGCAGAAGAGAGCCGTACAATGGGCATCTGGGCCTGGCGTTACCCCTTGAAAGGAAGTGTTGCTATGGCAAATTGTTGTTGGGTCTATCCCCATTTTGCGGATTGTGTCCTGATATAGCAGGTTTAAATCACTGCCGCCGTCCATTAGGACTTGTGTAAAGTGGAGTCCGTCAGTTATCGGATCTAATACCAACGCAATCCAGCCTGCATTCCGGATACTTCTAGAGTAGTCCTGATGGTCGAAGGTGATTGGTTTTAACAACCAGTGGCGGGACTCCTCTGGGATAGGCCGTATGGCGCATATCTCTATGGGCGCCACTCTGTTCTCCCCTTTTGTTACGTGAAGTGAATTTACTGTTTTGACTTCTTGGGGGAAATTCTGCTTGTGGGGTTCGTCATCGTCCTCGCTTGGCGTGTCGAGCCCCTTGTGTTTGGCGTTAAGTTTGCCGGATTGCTTGAAGACCCAACAATCTCTGTGGGTATGGTTTGCGTGCTTCCCGAAGTTGTGTATTTGACATATCTTGTCCAAGATTTTGTTTAGGTTAGATAGCTCGTCCCTATTATCCTTGAGGGGCAGCTTTTTCCGATTCTGCCGAGCTTTGAATCCGGCGTTAATCGACGTGCTCTTGGGCTATTTCCCTTGGTCCGCGCTGGTCCTTGCTGCGTCGTGGTTTCCGCTTCCATCCCTAATTTCGATGTACTTGGGTCGCTGGTATCGCATCTTGCCAACCAGCTATCCTCTCCTGCACAAAAGCGGTCATGAGGCTTGTTAATGCGGCCATTGTTCTTGGCTTTTCTTGGCCGAGGTGTCTGGCGAGCCATTCGTCTCGGACGTTGCGTTTGAAAGCTACTAAGGCTTCGGCGTCCGGACAGTCGACTATTTGGTTCTTTTTAGTAAGGAATTTGTTCCAGAATTTTCGGGCTGACTCTCCGGGTTGTTGAGTTATGTGACTTAAATCGTCTGCATCCGGAGGTCGGACATAGGTCCCTTGAAAATTTGCCCGGAAAGCATCCTCGAGCTCTTCCCAACTTCCGATGGTGTTTTCGGGAAGGCTTTTAAGCCAATGCCAGGCTTGTCCTTTGAGCTTGATGGGTAAGTATTTTACGGCGTGGGCACTATTCCCTCCGATCCATATTACTTGTCGCTTAAACGGATGTATCTAGATGTATTTCAGTGCTAGATACACCCATTTGAATGACAAGTAATATGGATCGGAGGGAGTACTAGATTTCCCATTATAACCGAGGGTCAAATTACCATTGGATATTTTCCTTCACCGTCATCTTTCTTTATAACCGACGGTACACCGTCGGCAATCTCCCGTCGGCTATGCTTGGTCGGCCATTACAATAATAGCCGACGGTACCGTAGGGTAATACATTTTTCCACAGTATTTAGCTAACGGTCATCTCCTCTAGACATGTGTATGTGGAGGATGTAATCCTCAATCCAGACTCCAGGATCTGTTGTTCTGTCGTATGCCTCTATGTTTACGGGCTTGAATCCCGCTGGAAATTCATGATCCAGCACCTCATCGGTGAAACATATGGGGTGTGCGGCACCCCTATATCTGGGTGTACCATGATGTTCGGATATTTGTTGTGTTGCATTGCTTACTAGAGCTTGCTTTCTTGGCCCATAGATAGATCTGGCTGGGCCATCTTTTTGATGCGAATCCTCAGCGGATCGCGTGCGGCTTGTGTCTTGGCGCCGTTTGTCGCACTATGTTTGCCATGGGATCGTTTATCCGACCGGTGGCTTCCTTATTTTTGATTGCGGAGGCTCTAAGGCCTCTTCATCAAATTCGGCAGTAATTTTCGCTCAGATAGCTCTTTGTGCGGCGATCGTCGCCAGATTTGTCTCATGTGTTGAGTACCTTGCTCCATCTAATTTTGAGTGCATCTTCCGCTGTTTTGAGCTTACGCCGCTTTTTCAGCTACGCGCGATGGCGATGAGCCTTTTGGAGGTTCTTCGCTCCGGCAATCTGTCCGGCGTGAGGTCGTCCGGACTGTTATCTTCGCCGGGGACGGGTTGTTTATCCAAGTTGCCCTGTTCGGACGGTTGCTCGATGGCATGTTCGTCGTCCGCCGGTTCGCCCTGCTCTATGGCTGGGTCTCTGTCGAGGTGGGGTTTGGAGCGGCGCTTACGCCACCGCTTTGATGGCTTTTCGAGGGAACGATCCCTCGTTGCGCCCCTTTGTCCTCGTAGTCGTTTCTTTTAGGTGTGTCCACCATATATACATCATGGGATGAGGTGGTTGTCCGGTGCCCTATAGGCACTGATTCCTGTTTGTCTCCTACATCGTCGTCCATACCGTCGATGTCTTCGGAGTCGAAGTCGAGCATGTCGGTTAAATCATCGACAGTGGCTACGAAGTGGGTGGTGGGTGGGCTTGGAATTTCTTCGTCGTCCGCATCCCAACCTTGCTGGCCATAGTCCGGCCAGGGCTCTCCTGATAGAGAGAGAGAGACTTTAATGAATTCAGAATGTCGCCGAAGAGCGAGTGCTGAAAGATGTCCGCGGCGGTGAACTCCATGATCGGCGTCCAATCGGATTCGATTGGCAGGGGCGCGGAAGGTTTGGAGTCCGGAGAGGAGTCCGACACCTTGGAGTCACGAGCTTCGCAAAGGACATGTTTGGTGTTCGGCTCGATCGCTGTAGAGATTGCTGCCCCCGAGGCAGCGTCCAGCCACACGTCCTCGACATAGCGCGATCGCTCGAGCTAAGGTTCGAGCGGACATCGTGCGCGACCTCGTGGCACCGTTCGCGGCAGAGCTAGATATTGCCCATCGTGAGAGTGTTGCGCGCTTGGCTGTGGCTCGAACCCGTCGAAGATCAAGTCTCCGTGGACGTCGGCCGTGTAATTCAAACTTCCAAATCTGACCTGATGGCCAGGGGCGTAGCTTTCGATCTGCTCCAGATGGCTGCTTAATTGCCCGCAGTGCAAAGCCGCCGAATACGAAGATCTGTCCGAGAGAAAAGTCTCACCTGGACCGCATCATTGTTGATGATCGGAGGAGCCATCGGGCCTAAAGGTGACGACGACGGAGGAACTCTCAATGAAAGCACCAATGTCGGTGTCAAAACCGCGGATCTCGGTAGGGGGTCCCGAGCTGTGCATCTAGGCGGATGGTAACAGGAGACGAGGGACACGATGTTTTTACCTGGTTGGGCCCTCTCGATGGAGGTAAAACCCTACTCCGCTTGATTAATATTGATGATATGGGTAGTACAAGAGTAGATCTACCACGAGATCAGAGAGGCTAAACCCTAGAAGCTAGCCTATGGTATGATTGTTGTTCGTCCTACGGACTAAAACCCTCCAGTTTATATAGACACCGGAGAGGGTTAGGGTTACATAGAGTCGGTTACAAATGGGAGGAGATCTACATATCCGTATCGCCAAGCTTGCCTTCCACGCCAAGGAAAGTCCCATCCGGACACGGGACGAAGTCTTCAATCTTGTATCTTCATAGTCCAGGAGTCCGGCCAAAGGTTATAGTCCGGCCATCCGGACACCCCCTAATCCAGGACTCCCTCAATGCACTTGAGACTTTCAAGTTTGGATCAGTTCATTTTCTTCTATCAGGGCTGCCAACGATCAACTGGATCCTAAGGCACACTCTGTTGCCCAAATCAGGTAACCACAACATGATCAGAGGCCATGCAATTAATTTGCTTCACATTTTTGATGTGCCCCAGAAATTCAAGGTCATGAGCCTCATAGTTGAAACTATCAAGAGGACAACAGCAGACCAAAAGAGGAGCTGTGGATATGCCCCACAGATTCAGGAGTTGATTAACTCAAAGATGGGCACAGGGAAGTATCTGTTGGATAAGGAACACTTAGTTCTCTATCCTGAATTTGAGGACAATCAAGTTGTCATGACTGAGAATGAACCATCATCAGTACAAGCTCAAGAGAAGAAGGAGAAGGCAAGGAAAGAGAAGGCTGCCAAGATGCCAACTCTAGCAGAGGCATCTGAGTACTTTTTGAAGAACAAGCAGGAGCAGCTTGGTTACTTGATAGCATCAACTCTGCGGATTGAGAAGGGGTTGGCCACCCTAACTCAAAACCAGGAGAGCCTGGAAAGAATCATGGAACAAAAATTCTATGATCTTGATGTCAAAGTAACTGAGATTCAGTCAGTTGTGGAGCAGCTACAGGATGACATGCAGGAGAGGAAGGGCGGGACAACAACTGATGCATTTGCCAGAGTGCCTCGAGCTCAGAGATCAGCTGCAGAGCCAGTACCAGACACCAGAGTCACTTTATCTGCTCCAGCTACAGCTCTAGCGCAACCAGCTCCAGCACCAACTCCTTCAGCTCCTACCACATCAACTGAAGTCTTCGTCCAAGGAGCCATCTCTACGCCACCAGCAGAAGACCAAGCCTGAGAGACGATATAGTCCTATGCATTTTCTAGGAACTTTTTGGTAACTTGTTGCCAAAGGGGGAGAAAAATGTATAGATCATAGGCTTCGAGAGAGAGATTTGCTGCTTTTGTTCTCTCTTGTCTTCTTGGTTGAACTTTGTTTGCTTTTGATTGCTTGAGATACTATGCTATTACTTGTGAGACATTGATGATCATGTGTTTGATCATAAGCTACACTTATGCTTGTTATATGTTATTATCTCGCTTATCCTTATATGATCATTCACTGTGCTTGGTGATGAGTGCATGTATTCAATCTTTATTATTTTGAGCGCTCCACCAAGATGTATGTGACATGGAAGAGTAACCCATGAGCCTAATTCCTTGTGCATTTGCAGTCCAAAGCAAATCTTAAAATATGCACAAATTTATGGGGAGCTCTTGCTTATCACATACTTCTCAAAGCGACGATGTTTTTCAATCTTATTATCATGTCGAAGCTTTGATCTATATGTTGTCATCAATTACCAAAAAGGGGGAGATTGAAAGTGAAACTATCCCTAGGTGGTTTTGGTAATTCATAACAACATATAGCTCATTGAGCGAATGCTATTCCAAGACACATATTTCAGGAAAGCTCAATGAATGGCATGGCATGGATGATGAAAGTGGATCCCTCAAAATATTAAGGACAAAGGATTGGCTCAAGCTCAAAAGCTCAAGACTCTACATTTTACATTTTAGTGATCCAAGATTGAGTCTATAGGAAAAGCCAATACTATCAAGTAGGGATGAGGTGTTGCTTAGTGAGCCTCTTGCTTCATGTGCTTAGTGATATGCTCCAAAACCCTCCACTACTTTCTCACATCCACATATGACCTAAACCTAAAGTCAAACTCGTCCCTACCGATTCTTTCTATCCGGCGCCATCGAGTTCAATTGTCATAGCCACCGCCACAAACCCTAGGCAAATCGGTCTCACCGATAGGGATCTCGGTCTCACCGAGATGGGATTGTAATCTTTCTGTTTCCCTTCGTAACGTTTCGGTCTAACCGAAGTGAGCGATCGGTCCCACCGAGATTGCAATGTAAACTCTTTGTTTCCCTTTCGTAACTTTTCGGTCTCACCGAAAGAGCGAATTGGTCCCACCGAGTTTACCTGACCAACTCTCTGGTTAGCTAATTACCAAATTTGGTCTCACCGAGTTTGTGTAATCGGTCTCACCGAGATTACGGTATTCCCTAACCCTAACCATATCGGTCCTACCGAGTTGCATATCGATCCCACCGAAAACCCTAACGGTCACTAGGTTTACTAAATCGGTCCGACCGAGTTTGTTGATTCGGTCCCATCGAGTTTGGTAAATTGTGTGTAACGGTTAGATTTTGTGTGGAGGCTATATATACCCCTCCACCTCCTCTTCGTTCGTGGAGAGAGCCATCAGGACAAACCTACACTTCCAACTTACCAGTTCTGAGAGAGAACCACCTACTCATGTGTTGAGGCCAAGATATTCCATTCCTACCATATGAATCTTGATCTCTAGACTTCCCCAAGTTGCTTTCCACTCAAATCTTCTTTCCACCAAATCCAAATCCTGTGAGAGAGAGTTGAGTGTTGGGGAGACTATCATTTGAAGCACAAGAGCAAGGAGTTCATCATCAACACACCATTTGTTACTTCTTGGAGAGTGGTGTCTCCTAGATTGGCTAGGTGTCACTTGGGAGCCTCCGACAAGATTGTGGAGTTGAACCAAGGAGTTTGTAAGGGCAAGGAGATCGCCTACTTTGTGAAGATCTACCGCTAATGAGGCAAGTCCTTCGTGGGCGACGGCCATGGTGGGATAGACAAGGTTGCTTCTTCGTGGACCCTTTATGGGTGGAGCCCTCTGTGGACTCGCGCAACCATTACCCTTCGTGGGTTGAAGTCTCCATCAACGTGGATGTACGATAGCACCACCTATCGGAACCACGACAAAAACATCTGTGTCTCCAATTGCGTTTGAATCCTCCAAACCCTTCCCTTTACATTCTTGCAAATTGCATGCTTTAATTTCCGCTGCCTATATATTCTTTGCATGCTTGCTTGAATTGTGTGAATATTGCTTGACTTGTTCAAAGATAGCTAAAATCTGCCAAAGTCTAAAATTGGGAAAAGGTTAGGTTTTTAATCGGTCAAGTAGTCTAATCACCCCCTCTAGACATACTTCAAGGTCCTACACTCTGAAATTCTTTGAACTTTACAAATGTTTCGGACTTCTGTTTCATCAAGTAGATATACCTATATCTGCTCAAATCATCTGTGAAGGTCTGAAAATAATGATACCCACCGTGAGCCTCAACACTCATCGGACCGCATACATCAGTATGTATTATTTCCAAAAAGTCAGTTGCTCGCTCTACTGTTCAGGAGAATGGAGTCTTAGTCATCTTGCCCACGAGGCATGGTTCGCAAGCATCAAGTGATTCCAAAAGCCCATCAACATGGAGTTTCTTCATGCGCTGTACACCAATATGACCTAAACGGCAGTGCCACAAATAAGTTGTACTATCATTATTAACCTTGCATCTTTTGGCTTCAATATTATGAATATGTGTATCACTATGATTGAGATTCAATAAACCATTTATATAAAGTGTATGACCATAGAAGGTTTTATTCATGTAAACAGAACAACAATTATTTTTTGACTTAAATGAATAACTGTATTGCAATAAACATGATCCAATCATATTATTCTCAACGCAAACACCAAATAACATTTATTTTAGGTTCAACACTAATCATGAAGGTAAAGGGAGTGTGTGATGGTGATCTTATCAACCTTGGAATCACTTCTAACACACATCGTCACCTCGCCCTCAACTAGTATCTGTTCATTTTGCAACTCCTCTTTCAAGTTACAAATCTTCGCAACTGAACCGGTATCAAATACCGAGGGGCTGCTATGAACACTAGTAAAGTACACATCAATAACATGTATATCAAATATACCTTTGTTCACTTTGCCGTCCTTCTTATCCGCGACGTATATGGGCAGTTCCGCTTCCAGTGACCATTTCCTTTGCAGTAGAAGCACTCAGTTTCAGGCTTCGGTCTAGCTTTGGGCTTCTTCACGGGAGTGACAACTTGCTTGCCATTTTTGAAGTTCCCTTTCTTTCCCTTGCCCTTTTACTTGAAAGTAGTGGTCTTGTTAACCATCAACACTTGATGCTATTTCTTGATTTCTACCTTCGCTGATTTCAGCATCGCGAAGAGCTTGGGAATCGTTTTCATTATCCCTTGCATATTATAGTTCATCACAAAGTTCTAGTAACTTGGTGATAGTGACTAGAGAACTCTGTCAATCACTATCTTATCTGGAAGATTAACTCCCATTTGATTCAAGCGATTGTAGTACTCAGACAATCCGAGCACATGCTCACTGGTTGAGCTATTCTCCTCCATCTTGTAGGCAAAGTACTGTCAAATGTCTCATACCTCTCGACACGGGCATGAGTCTGAAATACTAATTTCAACTCTTGGAACATCTTATATGCTCCATGGCGTTCAAACCATTTTTGAAGTCCCGGTTTTAAGCCGTAACGGATGGTGCACTAAACTATCAAGTAGTCATCATATCGAGCTTGCCAAACGTTCATAACGTTTGCATATACTCCTGCAATAGGTCTGTCACCTAGCGGTGCATCAAGGACATAATTCTTCTGTGCAGCAATGAGGATAATCCTCAGATCACGGACCTAGTATGTATCATTGCTACTATCATCTTTCAACTTAGTTTTCTCTAGGAACATATAAAAAAATAAAACAGGGGAGCTATACGCGAGCTATTGATCTACAACATAGATATGCAAATACTATCAGGACTAAGTTCATGATAAATTCAGGTTCAATTAATCATATTACTTAAGAAATCCCACTTAGATAGACATCCCTCTAGTCATCTAAATGATCACGTGATCCATATCAACTAAAGCATGTCCGATCATCACGTGAGATGGAGTATTTTTCAATGGTGAAAATCTCTATGTTGATCATATCTACTATATGATTCACGCTCAACCTTTCGGTCTCCAGTGTTCCAAGGCCATATCTGCATATGCTAGGCTCGTCAAGTTTAACCTGAGTATTCTGCGTGTGCAAAACTGGCTTGCATCCATTGTATGTGAATGTAGGGCTTATCACACCCGATCATCACATGGTGTCTCGGCACGACAAACTATAGCAACGGTGCATACTCAGGGAGAACACTTATACCTTGAAATTTAGTGAGGGATCATCTTATAATGCTACCGCCGTACTAAGCAAAATAAGATGCATAAAGGATAAACATCACATGCAATCAAAATAAGTGATATGATATGGCCATCATCATCTTGTGCCTTTGATCTCCATCTCCAAAGCACCGTCATGATCACCATCGTCACCGGCTTGACACATTTATCTCCATCGTAGCATCGTTGTCGTCTCGCCAACTATTGCTTCTACGACTATCTCTACCTCTTAGTGATAAAGTAAAGCAATTACATGGCGATTGCATTTCATACAATAAAGCGACAACCATAAGGCTCCTGCCAGTTGTCGATAACTTTTACAAAACATGATCATCTCACACAACAATTTATATCTCATCACGTCTTGACCATATCACATCACAACATGCCCTGCAAAAACAAGTTAGACGTCCTCTACTTTGTTGTTGCAAGTTTTACGTGGCTGCTATGGGATTCTAGCAAGAACCGTTCTTACCTACACATCAAAACCACAACGATTATTCATCAAGTGTGCTATTTTAACCTTCATCAAGGACCGGGTGTAGTCAAACTCGATTCAACTAAAGTTGGAGAAACAGACACCCGCTAGCCACCTGTGTGCGAAGCACGTCAGTAGAACCAGTCTCATGAACGCGGTCATGTAATGTCGATCCGGGCCGCTTCATCCAACAATACGAATCAAAGTAATATGTTGCTGGTAAGCAGTATGTCTATTATCGCCCACAACTCTTTGTGTCTACTCGTGCATATAATATCTACGCATAGACCTGGCTCGGATGCCACCGTTGGGGAACGCAGTAATTTCAAAAAAAAATCCTACGATCACGCAAGATCTATCTAGGAGATGCATAGCAACGAGAGGGGAGAGTGTGTCCACGTACCCTCGTAGACCGAAAGGGAAGCGTTTAGTAACGCGGTTAATGTAGTCGAACGTCTTCACGATCCAACCGATACAAGTACCGAACGTACGGCACCTCCGTGTTCAGCACACGTTCAGCATGATGACGTCCCTCGAGATCTTGATCTAATTGAGGACGAGGGAGAGTTTCGTCAGCACGACGGCGTGGTGACGGTGATGATGAAGTTACCGGCGCAGGGCTTCGCCTAAGCACTACGACGATATGACTGAGGTGTGTAACTATGGAGGGGGGGGGCACCGCACACAGCTACGACAAATCTTGGGTGCCTTTGGGGTGCTCCCCTCCTCCGTATATAAAGGAGGGAGGGAGGAGGAGGCCGGCCTAGGGGGCGCACCAAGCATAGGGAGTCCTACTAGGACTCCCAAGTCCTAGTAGGATTCCCTTTCCTATTCGGAGTAGGAGAGAAGGAAAGAGAGGGAGAGGGAGAAGGAAAGGGGGGCCGCACCCCCACCCCTTGTCCAATTCGGTTTGGGCAGGGGGGAGGCGCGCGACACTTCTTGGCCCTTCTCCCCTCTCTCCACTAAAGCCCAATAAGGCCCAGTACTTCTCCCGGGGAATTCCCGTAACTCCCCGGTACTCCGAAAAATACCCGAATCACTCGGAACCTTTCTGATGTCCGAATATAGCCTTCCAATATATGAATCTTTACCTCTCGACCATTTCGAGACTCCTCGTCATGTCTGTGATCTCATCCGGGACTCCGAACAAACTTCGGTCATCAAATCACATAACTCACAATACAAATCGTCATCGAACATTAAGCGTGCGGACCCTACGGGTCCGAGAACTATGTAGACATGACCGAGACACATCTCCGGTCAATAACCAATAGCGGAACTTGGATGCTCGTATTGGCTCCTACATATTCTACGAAGATCTTTATCGGTCAAACCGCATAACAACATACATTGTTCCCTTTGTCATTGGTATGTTACTTGCCTGAGATTCGATCATCGGTATCCTCATACCTAGTTCAATCTCGTTACCGGCAAGTATCTTTACTCGTTCCGTAATGCATCACCCCGCAACTAACTCATTAGTCACATTGCTTCCAAGGCTTATAGTGATGTGCATTACCGAGAGGGCGCAGAGATACCTCTCCGATACATGGAGTGACAAATCCTAATCTTGATCTATGCCAACCCAACAAATACCTTCAGATACACCTGTAGAGAATCTTTATAATCACCCAGTTACGTCATGACGTTTGATAGCACACAAGGTGTTCCTCCGGTATTCGGGAGTTGCATAATCTCATAGTCAGGGGAATATGTACAAGTCATGAAGAAAGCAATAGCAATAAAACTTAACGATCATAATGCTAAGCTAACTGATGGGTCTTGTCCGTCACATCATTATCTAATGATGTGACCCCGATCATCAAATGACAACACGTGTCTATGGTTAGGAAACTTAACCATCTTTGATTAACGAGCTAGTCTAGTAGAGGCTTACTAGGGACATAGTGTTTTGTCTATGTATCCACACATGTATCAAGTTTCTGGTTAATACAATTCTAGCATGAATAATAAACATTTATCATGATATAAGGGAATATAAAATAACAACTTTATTATTGCCTCTAGGGCATATTTCCTTCAGTTAGCATAACATATGTGGTCTTCTTCTGTCTAGCCATGGCGGAGGCAGGCGGCGAGGGAAGAGGGGGACAGAGATGGAGAGAGGTGGATGGGCTCGGGCTCACGGCGTGGAGAGGGAAGAAAAGGATGTGGCTAGGGCTCGGGGACGTCGTCCGGCTTAAATAGCCAGACTTTGGTCTCGGGCGGCGAACCGAACCAGTGCCACACGGCGTTCACACCCCCAGAGGAGACACCCGTCGGACCAGTGGGTTTTCGGGCAATTTCATGTCGGACCCGGCCATCAGTCCGACATGACGGTCATGCCCGTGCCTCCACATATCCACCCCATATTTGGGCTGGATATGAGGGGTGCTTGTGAGCCCGGGTGTTTGAGGCTGGTTTGAGGCGCCGGGTGGGTCGGATTTTTTTGACTGGTTAGTGACCGGCTGGCCCGCCCGAGCGTTTAAGACCGGTTTGAGGGCCGTGACTATAGATGCTCTAACCTCATGCTTTCTCTGATTGGCGTATTCCTTGTTGACTTTTGAAGGGAGATCGATTCCCTTGCGCACTTGGACAAGCCGCGGGAGTAGCCAGATGAGGCTCCCTTGCGGCGCCCTTCCCCTTGTTCTTGTGAAAAGCTGGTTCATCTTCTCCGTGGAAAACCGACAAAATTCCACAAAAAAGTACATGGGGAACGTGTTCTTGCACCACACAAAAACAATTATACATGAGAACTACAAATAATAACATCTACAATCAATGGGAAATCACAAAAACAGAAAGCTCATCTAACTCAGTAAGGCAAGAAAAATATCCACAAATCGAGCAATATAAACCATGGTTCGGGAGAGAAATTTGTTGAGGGAAAGATTTCCAAACTCAGATGAAAAAAGCAATGAAGAGCTAGAGGTCTAGTCAGATTATGGTTAATGTTTAAGAGAGAGACGGGTGCAGGGCCGACTCCTTTTGGTGAAAATTTCACGAGGTATCACTGCAGGTATGAGCGGGTACGCTTGTACCGCACATCATCTTGCGTGTAAAACCTGATCTAGGGTTTGGGGGGACCGGGTACCTTGTATGGTGTATGAAAGGTTATATCAAAAGAATATAGAGCGAGAATATGATTCCTAATTTTACATCATACAGGATATGGAAACTCCATACTTTCACCTTCACACTGGAAGGAGCTAAATAATTCCCTTCATACGAGATTATCATTTAGCTCGACACCGAGGAAGGTTACTATGTGCTCTTCCTTATCATCCTCTTCATGCGTCCAACCATAGCTTCATGTTGATAACGTGTTGAGAATATGTGAAGTGCGAGTGAATATTAACTAGTGATCACACACTGCCCGTGTTGGCAAACGTAGTGGAAAACAAAAAAATTCATGCGTACGCACACCCAAGATCAATATAAATATGCATAACAGGTTGTGATCATGATCGTTGCCGTCACCGAGTTGCAGTGGAAGAAGAAACATGTTTGCGTAGATCGTACTTGGAGTCCCTTGAACCGTCGATAAACGATCCCTCTTACCGCCCACAAACAGTACCTCAAACTAAAGATCGAAAGCACGACCTCTCTACTTGGTTGCAAGCATGCAACCTTCACGATCCGGTAGTGCTTTGCCGTCCAGAGCTAATCATCGCCGGAGAATTTGAGGGAGGAGATTAGAACCACACATGCTTCTAATTATGAGGATTAGAGGATTAGTCTAGGTCTAATTAGTTAACTAGGATAGAGGGAAGAGGGAGGGCTGCCACCAAGGGAGAAAGTCCCCCCTTGGTGCGCCGGCTAGGGGGAGGAGGAGTCTGACTCCTTCCCCTTCGCAATTCGGCCTCCTTCCTTCTAGGAAGGGGCGCCTCCCCTCTTGGGCCCTTGTGTCCCAACATGAGTTCCACTTCTCGGTCTTTTTATGCCCGTTGATATTAAATTAAATATATAAATGTTTTAAATATTTTCAGACCATTATATATATAATATAACATCCCGGAAACATTTTCCATATATATATATACATTTATTTATGTATTTATCGGTAATACCCAGTATTACCCGATATTCACCGAGTCCCTTCTGGTGACCTCGAAACGTTTCCGGATCCACTCGGAACTATTCTGAAAATTAATGAAACAATTTCACAAATATATTTTGATCGCTCCCATCCTACTAACACTCAGCATATCGTGATTTCCTTCAGCTTTTGACCCCGTAGGTTTAGTAACTCATAGACATGAACGAAACCGTTCATTCAATGATCGACAACGGAATCGTGGACGGCCATATCGATCCCTATGAGCACATGTATGATATTCGAGTGAACCTTTGGTTATCATGTGATGTTCCCTTTGCTTCTCGATACTTCACAAAACCCGGGATGCATCGGTATCCTCCTGAGTCATCACCATGCTCACTATACTAAAATCCTCATTACCGATTTTGTACTTTTTTCTCGTTATTTTGTTCTGGCATCCTCATGACGAAGTAACCTGTGTTTGGCCAGACGATGACTAATGCCATCACACCGAGAGGACCCTAAGAATATCTCTCCATCGTCTGAGGAGCAAATTCCACTCTCGAGCTATCTAGTCCCTTGTCAAACTTTCTGATGTGGCTGTAAGTTCTCGTTATGATCACCATGTTATAGGTGATGTTTGAGCAACCCCAAAACCCACCGTACGGTAAGAAGTGACTACGATACTCCCGTGGTCTAAGCAGAAAAATCACACGTTAACACTCCATGTTATTACAATTTAATACAGACAACATTAACTCAATTCATAAGAAACAAGTTTGGGTGGATTCCATATGATTATTCTTCCAACGTCAGAATCTCCATGTTGTTTTAGGACTATCGTTACACTTGACAATATCCTAAGATCCGGAGAACGTGATCACCAACAACACTTGAGCTAGTTTTAGAGGTGAGAATAGGAACCTTTATTTTACCTGTTTATCATTTCAGATGTAGATATGAGTTTTCCACCGAATCACATATTCCAGGATCATAGCATTTATAGCATGAAATAAAAACACTTAACTATGAATATGGAAATATAATAATACAGTATTATTGCCTCCAGGGCATATTTCCAACAATCTCCCACTTGCACTAGAGTCAATAATCTAGTTAGCACTCCTAATTAGACGAGAAGCGCCGGTAGTCTTTCTCTCTTTCTTTAGCTTTCTCCGAGTTCTTCCTGGACATCGAAACTCTGCCGAACAACTACTTAAGAGTGTGTGGATACCTTGGAGGGGTCATCTACTTCGACTCTCGCCTCGGAGAACTTTCTCACATATCGAAGGTGTAACCTAGCTGCGGGAAATCATCGTGCTGCACCGAGTCTTCACTGCTTCCGCTACTCCGCTCGTCAATGAGTCTGATCGTTACCGCCATCTTCATAGTGCTTTTGGGTGTGATTGTGTAGCATAATTTTTGTTGTTGTGTATGTAACATCCCGGTAATCATGCTACGGTAGTCTCCCCCTAATGGTGCCATGTCATCAAGCTTTACTAAGTCAATTGTCACTTAACAAAATCAAAGTCAAATTCAAATTGAAACTGCAAGTCAAATTATGATTTCTTCAAGCAGTGAGACAAAATTGTTGTGAATATGTCATAAAATTCCCAAGCAATGTAAAAATATGACAAACTCCATTTGGATGCCCAAACTATCCCTGGTAATTATTTTAGGGGTCCCACAACATTTAATTTTGGCCTTTCTAAATTAAACAAATATTTGAACGGCTCCATTTGACCTCCAACTTTTTGTGCCACCCTGTGGTGTTGACTAGAATTTATGAGCAGAATTTCGTGTTAAACAAAAATCGTTTGCTAGCAAAACTAAATGAAAAACTGTGGAGAAATACAAAGCAGGAAATAAAAAAAGTAGAAGAGAAAAAGGACCTAAAGATCTACTGTGCACATGGGCCCTAGTGGCCACGGTGCACACATAGGCCCAGCCCACAACCCCCACTCTTCTCCTTCCTCCCGCTACAGAAGGGAGAGGAGGCCGTGGCGGCCATCCGCGCAACCGAGGCCTTCGTGTTGGCCATCCCGCAGTCCCTTAGGGGATAAGAGCTTTGCCCCATGAGAAACCCTAGGTTGTTCCCCCCCTTCCCCCTCGCCGATTCCGTCCACGTCGAGCACGCACCCGAGAGCACCATCGCCGCTCACCGCACCCGTCGACCTGCTCCTCTCCGACTCGCCCTCGGCCATCCCCGAGATCACCGTCGACCTCCTCTCGGTGAGCTCCACTCACGTCCCCCTGTTCTACCCCTCCTCACCGTCGCCATAGGGTCACCGCCCCACCATGGCCATGCCCTCAGTGAGCTCGCGCCACACCGCGTTCGCCCACACAAGGCCGCGCTCTCCCTTAGCTGCCCCCGCTCACTGTGAGCCCCTACCACCCCCTGGCCGCCAGTGCCCTGTGTGCGCCTGCAACCACCTCCGTCCGCAGCCACCGGTGCCGAATGGATCCGGCCGCGCTCGCCGTCCGCCCATGACCCCCCGTGTGAGCCTACCCCCTGCTCGGTCGCGTCCAGCCCGGGCGCTCTCTCGTGCTCACTGCCGCGAGTGGCTGCTGCCCACGCCGCGCCCCGCACTCGCTCGCCTCCCACCGCGCCGGCCTGGCCGCCCGAACCCCGCCAGCCGCCGCTGTCCCTGTCCTCCGCCCGGTCTCGCACCACGGCCGCGCTCGCCGTAAGCCCCCTCTCGTCGCTGGCCCTTGCTTGCCTCCCCAATCGCGCCCGGCCTGCTTGCCCTGCTCATCGTCGCTGCGGCCGGCGCTCCGCGCCCGTGTAGGCTCGCCTGCCAGCCATCCCCGCTCAAACCGTGGCCACCGGTCGATGCAGGCCGCCGCGCCCGTTCACCAGGTCGTATCCGTGCAACGTTTGGTCGCCGGAGCGACGAGAACGGTGGACGCCTTTGCGTCAAGTGGTTGCCGCCATGCACCACAGCGCGTGCGTGCGTTTTGGCCGGCTCTGTCCCACCGACGAGTGGGCCCGTCCAGTTTAATTAGGAACTAACCCACCATCACTAACAGGCACTGACTGGTGGCCCCACCCCCTTATTTAGCTAATTAGGAAATTATGTCATCCCTGGAACAATGATAAGTGGGCCCCATGAACAGTATGAGTTGACCAGTCAATATTTGACTGGGTCAACTGGGCCCGCTGGGACCCACTGTCAGCCACTGACAGCTAGTCTGGGTACACTTTGCTGGGTACCCGTAGCAAATATTGTTCTGGATAATTTGAAATCTAATTAAAATAAATCCAGTAATTTTAGAAAATGATTTAAAACTTTGAAAATTAATAAAAAATAAATCAAAAGTCAAATCAAAATAATTTATGTATCAAAATTGCTCAGAAATATGTAATGAATCCAAATATGACATACGTTTATCTGTCATGTGCTTCTAGCATAGCGAACATGGATCTTTCCCCTCTGATTCATCTGTTCGAAAAATGCCAAACGCTGGGAAAACATTCTCGGATGTTTTCCCTCTTCGTCTGTATCACCTAGCACTGCGTATTGCCATGTCATGCATAGTGATGCATCTGTTTGCTTTATATTTACTATTTTCCCCCTCTTCTCTCCGGTAGAAACCGAGACTCGCGCTGCTCCTGAGATCGACTACACTCGTGACAACCAGTCATTTTCAACAGAGCTTCCAAGAAAGCAAACCCCCTTGATCATTCCGATATCGCCCATTCCATTCTCTCTCATGGTTGCATTAGATTTTGATACTGTACTTGATTGGTGCCATTCTGATGCATAGCCTACTTTTGTAATCTGCTCTTGTACCTTACCAGCTTATCCTAAACTGCTTAGTATAGGTTGGTTAGTGATCCACCGGTGGCCCCTCACCTTGTCCAAGTTGCACCCGCTTTATGTTCGATGACTCGATCAACGTGATCAATGTCCAAGGCCCGACACATCACATCACCCCCCTTCAGTTGTACTGACTCTGCAGAGCCACTATCGAGTGCCGAGGGTGATACCTCGTAACACACTCCTAATGATAACTCTGTAGTGTAGCTATTCGGTTGTGGTCATCGAGGGAGATTCCTCCTTCACCACTCTCGATACGACTCTGTCGTGCAACCCCTCAAGTGTGGACCATCTAGGGTGATTCCTCCAAGTCCACCTTGATGGTTACATCAAGTGGGAATCCATCGAGGGTGATTCCACGGGTTTCCCCCTTGCTGTTTTGGACACAATATTACTTTGACTTTACCACAGAACCTTGTTGAAGTCGGGTCGGCCCTCAGGGGTACCCGCGAGTTGATGTGTAGTCGGGTTGACCTGGAAGGTACCCGCGAGATTTCTACGTGGCATGGCCAGACATTTCGGGCCCTTGCCGTAAGTCCACAAGATGTGAAATGGATATGATGGCTCCGGGATTGCTTTCTCGCAGGGAGTCAAGAAAGGATCTCTAGGCGTGTGATACGTCCATTTTGCATCATGTTTTCCCACAGTTATTTATGATGTTTTTATGCATAATAATGCTTTTTGGAGTAATTCTAATGACTTTTCTCTCATAATATGCAAGGCACACACAAAGAGGGAGAATTCCGGCAGCTAGAAATATGGACCTGAAAAAGCTAAGTCAGGCTACCTATTCTGCACAACTCCAAACAAGCTGAAACTTCACGGAGAATTTTTATGGAATATTTGATGAATATTGGAGAAAATAAGTACCAGACGAGGCCCACCAGGTGGGCACAACCTACCTGGGCGCGCCAGGGAGCCCAAGCGCGCCCTGGTGGGTTGTGCTCACCCAGGCCCCCCTCCGGTGCCCATCTTCTAGTATATAAGTCATTTTGACCTAGAAAAATAGGGATAAGACTTTCAGGACGGAGCGCTGCCGTCTCGAGGCATAACTCGGGTAGGAGCACTTTTGCCCTTCGGTGGAGCGATTTCGCCGGGGGAACTTCCCTCCCGGAGGGGGGAAATCATCGTCATCATCATCACCAACAGCTCTCCCATCTTGGGGAGGGCTATCTCCATCAACATCTTCAACAACACCATCTCATCTCAAACCCTAGTTCATCTCTTGTGTTCAATCTTGTTACCGGAACTATAGATTGGTGCTTGTGGTTGACTAGTAGTGTTGATTACATCTTGTAGTTGATTACTATATGGTTTATTCGATGGAATATTATATGTTCAGATCCATTATGCTATTTAATACCCCTCTGATCTTGAGCATGATTATCATTTGTGAGTAGTTACTTTTGTTCTTGAGGTCACAGGAGAAATCATGTTGCAAGTAATCATCTAAACTTGATATGTATTCGATATTTTGATAGTATGTATGTTGTGATTCCCTTAGTGGTGTCATGTGAACGTCGACTACATGACACTTCACCATATTTGGGCCCAAGGGAATGATTTGTGGAGTAGTAATTAGATGATGGGTTGTGAGAGTGATAGAAGCTTAAGCCCCAGTTTATGCGCTATTCCGTAAGGGACCGATTGGATCCAAAAGTTTAATGCTATGGTTAGAATTTATTCTTAATACTTTACCCGTAGTTGCGGATGCTTGTAGGAGGGTTAATCATAAGTAGGAGGTTTGTTCAAGTAAGAGCAGCACCTAAGCACCGGTCCACCCACATATCAAATTATCAAAGTGGCGAACACGAATCGAATCAACATGATGAAAGTGACTAGATGAAATTCCCGTGTACCCTCAAGAACGCTTTGCTTACTATAAGAGACCATTTTGGCGTGTCCTTTGCCTCAAAAGGATTGGGCTACCTTGCTGCACTTTTGTTACAACTATCATTACTTGCTCGTTACAAATTATCTGGCTATCAAACTACTCTATTACTTACAGTTTCAGCACTTGCAGACATTACCTTGCTGAAAACCACTTGTCATTTCCTTCTGCTCCTTGTTCGGTTCGACACTCTTACTTATCAAAAAGAGCTACAATTGATCCCCTATACTTTTGGGTCTTCAAGGCTATTTTTTGGGGCCGTTGCCGGGGAGTGAAGCGCCTTTGGTAAGTGGAATTTGGTAAGGAAACATTTATATAGTGTGCTGAAATTTATTGTCACTTGTTACTATGGAGAACAATCCTTTGAGGGGTTTGTTCGGGGTATCTTCACCTCGACCGGAACCACAATTTGTACCCCTCTACCTACTGCACCTACTGAAAATATTGAATATGAAATTCCTTCGGGTACGATAGAACAACTGCTAGCTAATCCTTATGCAGGAGATAGAACCGAACATCCTGATATGCACTTGATATATGTGGAACAAATTTGTTGATTGTTTAAGCTTGCAGGTTTACCCGGAGATGAAGTTATGAAGAAGGTTTTCCATTTATCTTTGAAGGGAAAAGCATTGGCATGGTATAGGTTATGCGATGATATTGGAGCTTGGAACTGGAATCGATTGAAGTTGGAGTTTCACCAAAATATTATCCTATGCATCTAGTTCATCGTGATCGGAATTACATATATAATTTGTGGCCTCGTGAAGGAGAAAGTATCACTCTAGCTTGGGGGAGGCTTAAGTAAATGATATATTCATGCCCCAATGATGTGCTCTCGAGAGAAATTATTATTCATAATTTTTATGCTCGGCTTTCTCGTGATGATCAATCCATGCCCGATACTTCTTGTACTGGTTCCTTCATGAAGAAGACTATTGAATTCCGGTGGGATCTTTTGGAAAGAATTAAACGCAACTCTGAAGATTGGGAACTTGATGAAGGTAAAGAGTAAGGTATTAAGCTTAAGTATGATTGTGTTAAATCTTTTATGAATACCAATCGCTTTTCAAAAGTTTAGCACTAAATATGGACTTGACTCTGAGATAGTAGCCTCCTTTTGTGAATAATTTGCTACTCATGTTGATCTCCCTAAGGAGAAGTGGCTCAAATATCACCCACCTATTAAAGAAGAAATTAAAGAACCGGTACTGGCTAAAGAAGAAACTATACTTTATAATGTTGATCCAGTTGTTCCTACTGCCTATATTGAGAAACCACCTTTCCCTGTTAGGATAAAGGAACATGCTAAGGTTTCAACTGTGGTTAACAAAAGTTATATTAGAACACCAAAACCTGATTAACAAATTAAAGTAGAACCTAGTGTTGCTATGGTGAAGGATCTCTTGGACGAAAATGTAGACGGGCAGGTTATTTACTTCTGTGAAGAAGCTGCTAGAATTGCCAAATCTGATCAAAATGATAAACAAAGACCTGTTGTTGGCATGCCCGTTGATACGTCTCCAACGTATCTATAATTTTTGATTGTTCCATGCTATTATATTATCTGTTTTGGATGTTTAATGGGCTTTATTATAAACTTTTATATTATTTTTGGGACTAACCTATTAACCGGAGGCCCAGCCCAAATTGTTGTTTTCTTGCCTATTTTAGTGTTTCAAAGAAAAGGAATATCAAACGGAGTCCAAACGGAATGAAACCTTCGGGAGCGTGACTTTTGGAACGAACGTGATCCAGGAGACTTGGAGTTGAAGTCAAGGAAGCTTTGAGGTGGCCATGAGGCAGGGAGGCGCGCCTGCCCCCCTGGGTGCCCCCACCATCGTGGGCCCCTCGTGGATCCCTTGACCGACTTCTTTCGCCTATATATTTCTATATACCCTAAAAACATCGGGGAACAGAATAGATCGAGAGTTCCGCCGCCACAAACCTCCAGAGCCACTAAAAACCAATCGTGACCTTGTTCCGGCACCTTACCGGAGGGGGGATCCATCACCGGTGGCCATCTTCATCATCCGACGCTCTCCATGACGAGGAGGGAGTAGTTCACCCTCGGGGCTGAGGGTATGTACCAGTACCTATGTATTTGATCTCTCTCTCTCTCTCTATCTCTCTCGTGTTCTTGATTTGGCACGACCTTGATGTATCGCGAGCTTTGCTATTATAGTTGGATCTTATGATGTTTCTCCCCCTCTACTCTCTTGTAATGGATTGAGTTTTCCCTTTGAAGTTATATCATCGGATTGAGTCTTTAATGATTTGAGAACACTTGATGTATGTCTTGCATGTGCTTATCTGTGGTCGCAATGGGATATCACGTGATCTACTTGATGTATGTTTTGGTGATCAACTTGCGGGTTCCGTGACCTCGTGAACTTAAGCATAGGGGTTGGCACACGTTTTCGTCTTGACTCTCCGGTAGAAACTTTGGGGCACTCTTTGAAGTTCGTTGTGTTGGTTGAATAGATGAATCTGAGATTGTGTGATGCATATCGTATAATCATACCCACGGATACTTGAGGTGACATTGGAGTATCTAGGTGACATTAGGGTTTTGGTTGATTTGTGTCTTAAGGTGTTATTCTGGTATGAACTCTATGATAGATCGAACGGAAAGAATAGCTCCGTGTTATTTTACTACGGACTCTTGAATAGATCGACCAGAAAGAATAACTTTGAGGTGGTCTCATACCCTACAATAATCTCTTCGTTTGTTCTCCGCTATTAGTGACTTTGGAGTGACTCTTTGTTGCATGTTGAGGGATAGTTATATGATCCAATTATGTTATTATTGTTGAGAGAACTTGCACTAGTGAAAGTATGAACCCTAGGCCTTGTTTCCTAGCATTGCAATACCGTTTACGCTCACTTTTATCATTAGTTACCTTGCTGTTTTTATATTTTCATATTACAAAAACCTATATCTACCATCCATATTGCACTTGTATCACCATATCTTCTCCGAACTAGTGCACCTATACAATTTACCATTGTATTGGGTGTGTTGGGGACACAAGAGACTCTTTGTTATTTGGTTGCAGGGTTGTTTGAGAGAGACCTTCTTCATCCTACGCCTCCCACGGATTTATAAACCTTAGTTCATCCACTTGAGGGAAATTTGCACTGTCCTACAAACCTCTGCACTTGGAGGCCCAACACGTCTAAAAGAGAAGGTTGCGTAGTAGACATCAAGCTCTTTTCTGGCGCCGTTGCCGGGGAGGTGAGTGCTTGAATGTATATCTTTAGATCTTGCAATCGAATATTTTAGTTCCTTGTTTTATCACTAGTTTAGTTTATAAAAGAAAACTACAAAAAAAATTGAATTGAGGGTGCCTCATATGCTTCGTCTTTTTAATGTCTTCCGTGAAAATAAGGATTCCGATAATTGTGCTCAATTGCTAGACGAAGAATGCATTAGAATGTTTGGCACTAAATCTTTGAATGATGAGCATGATTGCAATGTTGTTAGTATGAATTCTTTGAATACCTATGATGCTAATGATATGCAAAGCCACAAGCTTGGGGATGCTACGTTTGATGAAGATGATATGTTTAGTCCCCCAAGTTTTGATGAGCAAATTTATTATGATGAAAGCATGCCTCCTATTTATGATGATTATTGTGATGACATGTATGCTATAAAGAATAAAGATAACCATGAAACTTGTCATCATGATTTTAATTTTCAATTGGATTATGCTTCACATGATAGTTATTTTGTTGATTTGCTCCCACTACTATTGATGAGAATAAACTTGCTCATGTGGAGAGTAGTAAAATTTCTATGCAAGTAGATCATGGAAAGAATGCTTTAGGTGCTGGTTATATTGTTGAATTCATTCATGATGCTACTGAAAATTATTATGAGGGAGGAATATATGCTTGTAGGAATTGCAATAATACCAAGTTTCCTCTCTATGTGCTTAAAGTTTTGAAGTTATGCTTGTTTTACCTTCCTATACTAGTTGATTCTTGTTTGCATAAGTTGTTTTCTCACAAAATCCCTATGCATAGGAAGTGGGTTAGACTTAAATGTGCTAGTCATATTCTTCATGATGCTCCCGTTATGTTTCAATTCTTATCTTTCATGTGAGCATCATTGTCATCATCATGCCTAGCTAAAAAGGCATTAAAGAAAAGCACTTGTTGGGAAACAACCCAATATTTACCTTTAATGTTTTTGTGTGTTCACATGATTATTCTACTGTAGTAATCATGTTTTATAGCTTCTGTTTCAATAAAGTGCCAAGTAAGACCTTTAGGATAGCCTACGGTGATAGTTAATTTGATCTTGCTGTAAAAAACAGAAACTTCGCGTGCACGAGATTAGTTTTCATAAATCACAGAAACGTGATTTGCAGTTGATTCTTTTTGTATAAGATTAATAAACAAATTTCTTAGGACTTCCTAATTTGGTAGAATTCTTTGAGTTCCAGAAGTATACGTTTGATACAGATTGCTATAGACTGTTCTGTTTTTGACAGATTATGTTTTCATTGCGTTGTTTGCTTATTTTGATGAATCTATGAGTAGTATCGGAGGGTATGAACCATAGAGAAGTTTGAATACAGTAGATATTACACCAATATGAATTTAGAATGAGTTCACAACAGTACCTAAGTGGTTATTTATTTTCTTATACTAACGGAGCTTACGAGTTTTCTGTTGAGTTTTGTGTTGTGAAGTTTTCAAGTTTTGGGTAAATATTCGATGGAATATGGAATAAGGAGTGGCAAGAGCCTAAACTTGGAGATGCCCAAGGCAGCCCAAGGTAATATTCAAGGACAACCAAGAGCCTAAGCTTGGGGATGCCCTGGATGGCATCCCCTCTTTCGTCTTCGTTCATCGGTAAGTTTACTTGGAGCTATATTTTTATTCACCACATGATATGTGTTTTGCTTGGAGCGTTATTTTATTTTCTTTTGTTTTGCTTGCTATTTGAATAAAATACCAAGATCTGAAATTCTTAAATGTTAGAGAGTCTTCACATAGTTGCATAATTATTCGACTACTCATTGATCTTCACTTATATCTTTCAGAGTAGTTTGTCATTTGCTCTAGTGCTTCACTTATATATTTTAGAGCACAACGGTGGTTTTATTTTGAAGAAATAGATGAACTCTCATGCTTAACTTATATTATTTTGAGAGTCTTAAACAACACGGTAATTTGCTTTGGTTATGAAATTAGTCCTAATATGATGGGCATCCAAGAGGGATATAATAAAAACTTTCATATAGAGTGCATTGAATACTAATGAGAAGATTAATACTTGATGATTGTTTTGAGATATGAAGATGGTGATATTAGAGTCATGCTAGCGGAGTAGTTATAAATTTGCGAAATACTTGTGTTGAGGTTTGCTAGTCCCGTAGCATGCACGTATGGTGACCGTTGTGTGACAAATTTGAAGCATGATGCATTTCATTGATTGTCCTCCTTTGTGTGGAGGTCGGGGGCGCGCGATGGTTAACTCCTACCAACCTCCCCCCTAGGAGCATGCGTGTAGTGCTTGGTTTTGATGACTTGTAGATTTTTTGCAATAAGTATGTGAGTTATTTATGACTAATGTTGAGTTCATGGATTATACACACTCTCACCCTTCCATCATTGCTAGCCTCTTCGGTACCGTGCATTGCCCTTCCTCACCTTGAGAGTTGGTGCAAACTTCGCCGGTGCATCCAAACCCTGTGATACGATACACTCTATCACACATAAACCTCCTTACATCTTCCTCAAAACAGCCACCATACCTACCTATTGTGGCATTTCCATAGCCATTCCGAGATATATTGCCATGCAACTTTCCACTATTTCATTTATTATGACACGCTTCATCATTGTCATATTGCCTTGCATAATCCTGTAGTTGACATCGTATTTGTGGCAAAGCCACCATGCATAATTTTTCATACATGTCACTCTTGATTCATTGCCCATCACGGTATACCGCTGGAGGCATTCATATAGAGTCATATTTTGTTCTAGTATCGAGTTGTAATCATTGAGTTGTAAATAAATAGAAGTGTGATGATCATCATTCATAGAGCATTGTCCCAAAAAAGGCCCAAAAAAGAGAAATGCCAAATAAAGAAAAAGAAAAAGAAAGAAAGAAAAGAAGAAAATAAAAGGGACAATGCTACTATCCTTCATTGTTCCATGCTATTATATTATCTGTTTTGGATGTTTAATGGGCTTTATTATACACTTTTATATTATTTTTGGGACTAACCTATTAACCGGAGGCCCAGCCCAAATTGCTGTTTTGTTGCCTATTTCAGTGTTTTGAAGAAAAGGAATATCAAATGGAGTCCAAACAGAATGAAACCTTCGGGAGCGTGATTTTTGGAACGAACGTGATCCAGGAGACTTGGAGTTGAAGTCAAGGAAGCTTCGAGGTGGCCACGAGGCAGGGAGGCGCGCCTGCCCTCCTGGGCGCGCCCCCACCCTCGTGGGCCCCTCGTGGCTCCCCTGACCGACTTCTTTCGCCTATGTATGTCCATATACCATAAAAACATCGGGGAACAGAATAGATCGGGAGTTCCGCTGTCGCAAACCTCCAGAGCCACTAAAAACCAATTGGGACCCTGTTCCGGCACCCTGCCGGAGGGGGGATCCCTCACCGATGGCCATCTTCATCATCCCGACGCTCTCCATGACGAGGAGGGAGTAGTTCACTCTCGGGGCTGAGGGTATATACCAGTAGCTGTGTGTTTGATCTCTCTCTCTCTCTCTCTCTCTCTCTCTCTCTCTCGTGTTCTTGATTTGGCACGATCTTGATGTATCGCGAGCTTTGCTATTATAGTTGGATCTTATGATGTTTCTCCCCCTCTACTCTCTTGTAATGGATTGAGTTTTCCCTTTGAAGTTATCTTATCGGATTGACTCTCTAAGGATTTGAGAACACTTGATGTATGTCTTGCATGTGCTTATCTGTGGCGACAATGGGATATCACGTGATCTACTTGATGTATGTTTTGGTGATCAACTTGCGGGTTCCGTGACCTCGTGAACTTATGCATAGGGGTTGGCACACGTTTTCGTCTTGACTCTCCGGTAGAAACTTTGGGGCACTCTTTGAAGTTCTTTGTCTTGGTTGAATAGACGAATCTGAGATTGTGTGATGCATATCGTATAATCATACCCACAGATACTTGAGGTGACATTGGAGTATCTAGGTGACATTAGGGTTTTGGTTGATTTGTGTCTTAAGGTGTTATTCTAGTACGAACTCTATGATAGATCGAACGGAAAGAATAGCTTCGTGTTATTTTTACTACGGACTCTTGAATAGATCGACCAGAAAGAATAACTTTGAGGTGGTTTCGTACCCTACAATAATCTCTTCATTTGTTCTCCGCTATTAGTGACTTTGGAGTGACTCTTTGTTGCATGTTGAGGGATAATTATATGATCCAATTATGTTATTATTGTTGAGAGAACTTGCACTAGTGAAAGTATGAACCCTAGGCCTTGTTTCCTAGCATTGCAATACCGTTTACGCTCACTTTTATCATTAGTTACCTTGCTGTTTTTATATTTTCAGATTACAAAAACCTACTTCTATCATCCATATTGCACTTGTATCACCATCTCTTCCCCGAACTAGTGCACCTATACAATTTACCATTGTATTGGGTGTGTTGGGGACACAAGAGACTCTTTGTTATTTGGTTGTAGGGTTGTTTGAGAGAGACCATCTTCATCCTATGCCTCCCACGGATTGATAAACCTTAGGTCATCCACTTGAGGGAAATTTGCTACTGTCCTACAAACCTCTGCACTTGGAGGCCCAACAACATCCACAAGAAGAAGGTTGCGTAGTAGACATCACCCGTTGTCTCAGTTAAAATAGGGGATCACTGTTATCATGGTTTATGTGACATAGGTGCTAGCGTAAGTGCTATTCCCTACTCCTTATATCAAGAAATTATGAATGACATAGCACCCGCAGAGCTAGAAGACATAGATGTTACTATTAAACTTGCTAATAGAGATAATATATCACCAATTGAAATTATTAGAGATGTTGAAGTCTTGTGTGGGAAAATAAAATACCCCATTGATTTTCTTGTTCTTGGTTCCCCACAAGATGACTTTTGTCCAATTATCTTTGGTAGACCTTTCTTGAACACAGTAATGCTAGAATAGATTGAGAAACAAACTGTCGGTGTTACTTTTGGTCATGAGTCTCATGAGTTTAATTTTTCCAAGTTTAGTACAAAGCTTCATGAAAAAGAATTGCCTAGTAAGGATGAAATAATTGGTCTTGCTTCTATTGTTGTGCCTCCTACTGATCCACTAGAACAATATTTGCTAGACCATGTAAATGATTTACATATGCATGAAAGAAATGAAATAGATGATATTTTCTTTGAACAGCGTCCTCTGCTTAAACACAATTTGCCTATTGAAACTCTAGGAGGTCCTCAATTGCCAGACACTTTGAAATATGCTTATCTTGATGAAAAGAAGATATATCATGTCATTATTAGTTCTAACCTTTTAGAACATGAAGAATAAATATTACTGAAGGTTCTAAAGAAGCACTGAGCTTCTATTGGATATACTCTTGATGATTTAAAGGGCATTAGTCCCACTCTATGTCAGCACAAGATTAATATGGAACCTGATGCTAAACCCGTTGTTGATCACTGATGACCCACAAGTATAGGGGATCAATTGTAGCTCTTTTCGATAAGTAAGAGTGTCGAACCCAACGAGGAGCAGATGGAAATGACAAGTAGTTTTCAGTAAGGTAATGTCTGCAAGTGCTGAAACTGCAAGTAGCGAGTAGTTTGATAGCAAGATAATTTGTAACAAGTAAGTAATGATAGTAACAATAAGTATGCAACAAGGTAGCCCAATCCTTTTGAGGTAAAGGACAGGCCAAAACGGTCTCTTATAATAAGCAAAACATTCTTGAGGGTACACGGGAATTTCATCTAGTCACTTTCTTCATGTTGGTTTGATTTGTGTTCGCTACTTTGATAATTTGATATGTGGGTGGACCGGTGCTTAGGTGCTGTTCTTACTTGAACAAACATCCTACTTATTATTAACCCCCCCGCAAGCATCCGCAACTATGAGAAAAGTATTAAGGATAAATCCTAACCAAAGCATTAAACTCTAGGATCCAATCGGTACCTTACGGAATTGTGCATAAACTGGGGTTTAAGTTTCTGTCACTCTCGCAACCCACCATCTATTTACTACTCCACAATTCATTCCCTTAGGCCCAAATATGGTGAAGGGTCATGTAGTCAGCGTTCACATGACACCACTAAGGGAATCACAACATACATACTATCAAAATATCAAACACATATCAAGTTCACATGATTACTTGCAACATGATTTATCCCGTGACCTCAAGAACAAATGTAACTACTCACAACTCATCAACATGCTCATGATCAGAGGGGTATTAATATGCTTAATGGATCTGAACATGTAATCTTCCACCAAATAAACCATATAGTGATCAACTACAAGATGTAATCAACACTACTAGTCACACCCTAGCAACAATCTATAGTTCCGGTAACAAGATTGAATACAAGAGGTGAACTAGGGTTTGAGATGAGATGGTGTTGGTGAAGATGTTGATGGAGATTTCCCTCCCCAAGATGGGAGAGTCGTTGGTGATGATGATGACGATGATTTCCCCCTCCGGGAGGGAAGTTCCCTCGGCAGAATCGCTCCGCCGGAGGGCAAAAGTGCTCCTGCCCAAGTTCCGCCTCGAAGTGGCGACGCTCCATCCCGAAAAGTATTTTTCTGAGTTTTTCAAGGTCAAAAGCACTTATATACCAGAAGATGGGCACCGGAGGTGGGCCGAGGAGGGCATGATACACCAGGGCGCGCCAGGGGGGCCTGGCGCGCCCAGGTGGGTTGTGCCAACCTGGTGGCCCCCTGGTGTTTATTGGCTCCAGTAGTTCTTAAATAATTCATAAAAAATCTCCGTAAAGTTTTAGCTCATTTGGAGTTGTGGAGAGTAGGTGGCCTGACGTAGCTTTTTCAGGTCCAGATTTCCAGCTGCCGGAATTCTCCCTCTTGGTGTGTACCTTGCAAATTATGAGAGAAAAGGCATTAGGATTACTCCAAAAAGCATTATTATGGATGAAAACATCGTAAATAATAGTAAGAAAACATGATGCAAAATGGACGTATCAATCACCAATGTTGGTTAAGTCCAAAGATGAAAGAAGTGGTAAGAACGGAAATATTAAAACTTCTGGAAGAAGGTATAATCTATCCTATAGCTGATAGTAGATGGGTAAGTCTTGTTCATTGTGTTCCTAAGAAAGGAGGTATTACTATTGTTCCTAATGATAAGAATGAACTTATTCCACAAAGAATTGTTACAGGCTATAGAATGGTAATTGATTTTATAAAATTAAATAAAGCAACTAGAAAAGATCATCACCCTCTGCCTTTTATTGATCAAATGCTAGAAAGATTATCTAACCACACATACTTCTGCTTTCTTGATGGATATTCTGGTTTTTCACAAATACCTGTTTCTCAACCTGATCAAGAAAAGACCACTTTCACTTGTCCCTTTGGAACTTATGCTTATAGACGTATGCCTTTTTGTTTATGCAATGCACCTGCTACCTTTCAAAGATGTATCACTGCTATATTCTCTGAATTTTGTGAAAAGATTGTTGAGGTTTTCATGGATGACTTCTCTGTTTATGGGAAGTCTTTTGATGATTGTTTAAGCAATCTTGATCGAGTTTGGCAAAGATGCAAGCAAACAAATCTTGTCTTGAATTGGGAGAAGTGCCACTTTATGGTTAATGAGGATATTGTCTTGGGCCATAAAATTTCTGAAAGAGGTATTGAAGTGGACAAAGCTAAGGTTGATGCCATTGAGAAATTTCCATGTCCTAAAGATATGAAAGGTATTCGTAGTTTCATAGGTCATGCTGGTTTCTATAGGAGATTTATCAAAGACTTTTCTAAAATTTCTAGGCCTCTTACAAACCTTATGCAAAAGGATGTCCCTTTTGTTTTTGATGATGATTGTTTTGAAGCCTTTGAAACACTCAAGAAAGCCTTTATTTGTGCACCTATTGTTCAACCACCTGATTGGAACTTGCCTTTTGAAATTATGTGTGATGCTAGTGATTATACTGTTGCTGTTGTTCTAGGACAAAGAGTTGATAAGAAACTAAATGTTATCCATTATGCTTGTAAAACTCTAGACAGTGCTTAAAACAATTATGCTACTACTGAGAAAGAATTCCTAGCAGTGGTGTTTGCTTGTGATAAATTTAGATCTTACATTGTTGATTCAAAAGTAATTGTTCAGACCGACCATGCTGCTATTAAATATCCTATGGAAAAGAAAGATGCTAAACCTAGGCTTATTCGATGGGTTCTCTTGCTACAAGAATTTGATTTGCATATCACTGATAGGAAAGGGGTTGAGAACCCAGTAGCTGATAACTTGTCTAGGCTTGAAACTTTGCTTGATGACCCACTACCTATTGATGATAGCTTTCCTGATGAGTAGCTAGCTGCAATAAATGTTTCTAATAGCACTCCTTGGTATGATGATTATGCTAATTATATTGTTGCTAAATATTTACCACCTATCTTTACGTACCAACAAAAGAAAAAAATCTTCTATGATTTAAGACACTACTTTTTGGATGACCCACATCTTTATAAAGAAGGAGTAGATGGTATTATTAGACGTTGTGTACCTGAGCATGAACAGGGACAAATCCTTCGGAAATGTCACTCTAAAGCATATGGAGGGCATCATGCTGGAGATATAACTGCTCACAAGGTATTGCAACCCGGATTTTGTTGGCCTACTCTCTTCAAGGATGCCTGAGGGAGTCCTGGACTAGGGGGTGTCCGGATAGCCGAACTATCATCTTTGGCCGGACTCCTGGACTATGAAGATACAAGATTGAAGACTTCATCCCGTGTCCGGATGGGACTTTCCTTGGCGTGGAAGGCAAGCTTGGCGATACGGATATGTAGATCTCCTACCATTGTAACCGACTCTGTGCAACCCTAACCCTATCCGGTGTCTATATAAACCGGAGGGTTTTAGTCCATAGGACAGACAACAATCATACCATAGGCTAGCTTCTAGGGTTTAGCCTCTCTGATCTCGTGGTAGATCTACTCTTGTACTACCCATATCATCAATATTAATCAAGCAGGAGTAGGTTATTACCTCCATCGAGAGGGCCCGAACCTGGGTAAAAACATCGTGTCCCTTGTCTCCTGTTACCATCCGCCTAGACGCACAGATTCGGGACCCCCTACCGAGATCCGCGGTTTTGACATCGACATTGGTGCTTTCATTGAGAGTTCCTCGTGTCGTCACCTATAGGCCCGATGGCTCCTTCAATCACCAGCAATGACGCAGTCGTGGTGAGACTTTTCTCCCGGATAGATCTTCGATTCGGCGGCTTTGCTGCGGGCCAATTCGCTAGGCCATCCGGAGCAGATCGAAGCTACGCCCCGCCATCAGGTCAGATTTGGAAACTTGAACTATACGGCCGATGTTCGCGGAGACTTGATCTTGACGGATTCGAGCCACTGCCGAAAGCGTGCCGCCTTGTCTCGATGGGTGCGATCTAGCTCGCTGCCGAGCGTGCCGGAGGCCGCACGATGCCGCTCCGACCCTTAATTCGGAGCCGGTTTCGCCGATCGAGGATGGTTGGTTGGACACCGCCTCGGGGGCTGAAATATCTACAGCGATGAGCCGAACACCATCCCTGTCCTTTGCAAAGCTCGTGACTCCCAGGTGCCAGACTCCTTTCCGGACTCCGAACCTCCCGCGCCCCTGCCAGTCGAATCCGACTGGGCGCCGGTTATGGAGTTCACCGCCACGGACATCCTTTAGCACCCGCCCTTTGGTGATATCCTGGACTCATTAAAGTCTCTCTCTTTGTCAGGGGAGCCCTGGCCGAACTATGGTCAGGAAGGTTGGGATTCGGACGACGAAGAAATTCGACGCCCACCCACCACCCACTTTGTAGCCACTGTCGATGATTTAACCGACATGCTAGACTTCGACTCCGAAGACATCGATGGTATGGACGACGATGCTGGAGACGACCAAGAACCAGCGCCTACAGGGCACTGGAAGGCCACCTCGTCATACGACATATACATGGTGGACATCCCAAAAGATGGGAATGGCGATGGAACGGCGGAGGATGACCCCTCCAAGAAACAACCCAAGCGCCGACGTCAGCGGCGCCGCTCTAAATCCCGCCATAGTAAAAAAGGCGATTCCGGCACGGGAGACAATAATACCCCAGACAGTGCCGAAGATGACCCCCTCCAGCAGGACTCTACAAAGGAGGAGGGAGAAGCAAGTCCGCACGACAGTGCGGCATAAAGGGAGGTAGAGGACGATAATTATGCGCCCCCTCCGAAGAAGTGACAAGCGTCAATGACGACGAATTCGTCGTGCTAGAGGACCCCGTCGAGCAAGAGCGTTTTAAGCGCAGACTCATGGCCACGGCAAGCAGCCTCAAGAGAAAGCAGCAACAGCTTAGAGCTGACCAAGACCTGCTAGCTGACAAATGGACTGAAGTCCCTGCAGCCGAAGAGTATGAACTCGAACGCCCCTCCAAAAGCTACCCCAAACGCAGGCCGTTGCCTCGATCAGAGGAGGAAGCACCCACGTCACCAGCACACGACATGGCAGACCGGCCACCCCATGGCCGCGATAGAGAGGCCTCTCGGCCCTCCGCTCAAGCCACGCCCCGACGCCGCTCAAAAAGTACCAAGGCACGGGAAAACGCGCCGGACTTGCGAGATATATTGGAGGATAAGGCAAAGCATACAAGATCGATCTACAGATCGCGTGGGCCTAACGACTCGGGATGATTACCGTCACGCGGATACAAACAAACCCGCTGGGCGAACACGATGAGACAAAGCTCATATGAGCTACGCCGTGATATAGCCCAATCTGAGGCGCCAAGACACCCACTATGCTTCACAAATGAAGTAATGGACCATCAAATCCTCGAGGGCTTCAAACCCGTAAACATCGAATCATACGATGGTACCACAGATCCTGCGGTGCGGATCGAGGACTATCTCCTCCATATCCACATGGCCCTTGGTGATGATCTACATGCCATCAAATACCTCCCACTCAAGCTTAAAGGACCAGCTCGGCATTGGCTCAACAGCTTGCTCAGAGTCAATCGGTTGTTGGGAAGACACAGAAGCGGCATTCCTTGATAACTTCCGGGGCACATATGTGCGACCACCGACGCCGATGACCTTAGTCATATAATTCAGCAGCCGTAAGAATCGGCGGACAATTCGGGACGCGGTTCCTAACAAAGAAAAATCAGATCGCCGATCGTCCGGATGCGAGGCGCTAGCAGCCTTCAAACACAACATCCGCGACGAGTGGCTAGCCCGGCACCTAGGACAGGAAAAGCGAAATCCATGGCAGCCCTCACCACACTCATGACCCGCTTTTGCTGGAGAGGACAGCTGGCTAGCTTGAAGCAACAACTTGGCCAAACACCCCGGTAGTTCGGATACCAAGGACATCAATGGCGGTCGCGTCGCAATAAGCATAAACCCCAATTAACGGTGATAATGCTGAAGATCGACGATAAATGCGGATTCAGAGGCTCTAAACCCGGTCGCGGAAGAAGCCATTCAAAAGAAATACCCAGGCCCGTCCAACTTGGAACGAATACTCGATCGCTTGTGCGGATACATGGCACCCCGAAAAACCAGCCAACCACACCAACAGGATTGTTGGGTGTTCAAGCAAGCAGGCAAGCTAAGCGCCGAAAACAACGACAAGGGGCTGCATAGCGATGACGAGGAAGAGCCCCGACCATCGAACAATAGAGGACAGAAGGGCTTTCCCGCACAAGTGCGGACGGTGAACATGATATACGCAACCCACATACCCAAAAGGGAGCGGAAACGCGCACTAAGGGACGTATACGCGATGGAGCCAGTCACCCCGAAGTTCAACCCATGGTCTTCCTGCCCGACCACCTTCGATCGAAGGGACCACCCCACTAGCATCCGTCACGGCGGTTTCGCCGCATTGGTTCTTGACCCAATTATTGACGGATTTCACCTCACCGAGTCTGATGGACGGCGGCAGCAGCTGAACCTGCTGATCGAGGATCTGATCGCGCAAAATGGGCATAGACCCTCAAGGATTAAACCCGCAAAGACGACCTTTAAAGGCGCCATACCAGGTGTAGAGGCCAATTGTACAGGCTCGTTACACTCAAGTGGTCTTGGATCCCGGATAACTTCCGGCGAAGAGTTAATCTTCGACATAGTCCCGTTCGCAGCGGCTATCACACACTGCTTGGACGAACCGCATTTGCAAAGTTCAATGCGGTGCCGCACTACGCATAACTCAAGCTCAAGATTCCAGGCCCTCGAGGAGTAATCACGGTCAATGGAAACACCGAACGCTCTCTCCGAACGGAGGAGCACACGGCGGCCCTCGCGACGGAGGTGCAAAGCAGCCTCTCATAGCAATTCTCGAGGCCGGCTATTAAACGTCCGGCCACCGTCAAGCGCGCCCGGAGTAACCTACAACAAGACTGCCTAGCACGATCAGAGCACGTGTAGCAATCCAGCCCCAACCCCAGCCCTCGCAAAACTGCGAAGCCAGTACTACGCGTACATAACTACGCTCTGGAGATACCATGGGCCTAAGGGGAAGGGCACGACCACGCTGACGCCTGAATGCGGCTCAACCGCACCAGGGATTCCCGATTGTGTCATTCTTTTTCTTTCTTCTTTTTTCTTACTTTTAGGACTCTGTTCTTCAGAAGCCCTGTCCGGCATTCGCGCCGAATACACGATGCAACAGCCAGGAAGCAGAAAACTGCGTCGAGTGTCCAGGTGGTCTCTTTTACGAGCAGTATACCTGTTTTACATACCACACACAAACCTACCCCTGGAAGGGGGACATGTCAAAAGTCCCGTACCTTGCTTATCGCACAATTTGTATCGTTCTGCTTTTATTTGCAGTTTCTTTTTAATAACCAATATATAGCTCTTGCCTATTATCGCATTCTTTCCCATTATATATGTTCATTTATGACATTATGCAACCGTACAATTTGGTACGGCCAATACACCAGGGGCTTATGTACCCCAAAAACATGGTGTGACAATTCCGAACACTTTGACAAGTGCGGCACCCCGAACTTATAACATTATATGCATCGGCTCCGAATCATGTCTTGGGTCAATAGTTGGGTTTGCCCGGCTCCCATGTTTTGGTACCTCACGTTCCGTTATATCTGCTAAGGTAGCGCTGGGAGAACCACTGCGATTGTGCCCCGGTTGAGCTGGGTTGAGCACCTCAGTGGAGAAAGCTAAAACTGACCGTCATGATAGGGCGAGAGCCGGTCGCTGTTCGAGAGGTTTTTCGGGTCCCTAAAGACTTATGCCGCTTAGAGCGAGGAGTCGGCATTGTCCGGCCAAGGCGTGGATAGCGCCCCAAACTCGGTCTTCCGAATACTAGGGGCTTCGCCAAAATTTAAAATTATAGAATTCTATGGCTAAGTGTGAGTGTTCAAGCACTATAAGTCCAGTTGCCTTATTCGTTGCGTTGAGCGCCTCCTTCGAAGGACCCAAGAATGGGAACAAGAGCGCTCAAGTTTATCCCGAGCACCCCAGCACTCGTGGCATGGGGGCTGAAGCCAACGACTTGCCATCTCTCAAATTTGATAAACGGCCGCACAGAAGGTAATATTTTAAATTCACAAGCGTTGCTTAGCGCATATGAACAAGTTTTCAGCGTACAGGATAACAAATGCGAGTCTATTCAAAAATTACATCTCTGGAGCATTCACCCGCTATAAGGCTGTTGGAAATATGCCCTAGAGGCAATAATAAATTAGTTATTATTATATTTCCTTGTTCATGATAATCGTTTATTATTCATGCTATAATTGTATTGACCGGAAACAACGATACATGTGTGGATATATAGACAACACCATGTCCCTAGTAAGCCTCTAGTTAACTAGCTCGTTGATCAATAGATGGTTACGGTTTCCTGACCATGGACATTGGATGTCATTGATAACGGGATCACATCATTAGGAGAATGATGTGATGGACAAGACCCAATCCTAAGCCTAGCACAAAGATCGTAGTTCAGATGCTAAAGCTTTTCCAATGTCAAGTATCTCTTCCTTAGACCATGAGATCGTGCAATTCCGGATACCGTAGGAGTGCTTTGGGTGTATCAAACGTCACAACGAATCGGGTGACTATAAAGGTGCACTACGGTATCTCCGAAAGTGACCATTGGGTTGACACGGATCGAGACTGGATTTGTCACTCCGTAAACGGAGAGGTATCTCTGGGCCACTCGGTAGGACATCATCATAATGTGCACAATGTGACCAAGGGGTTGATCACGGATGATGTGTTATGGAACGAGTAAAGAGACTTGCCGTAACGAGATTGAACAAGGTATCGGGATACCGACGATCGAATCTCGGGCAAGTACAATACCGCTAGACAAAGGGAATTGTATACGGATCGATTGAGTCCTTGACATCGTGGTTCATCCGATGAGATCATCGTGGAACATGTGGGAGCCAACATGGGTATCCAGATCCGCTGTTGGTTATTGACCGAGAACGTCTCGGTCATGTCTCAGATGATTCCCGAACCCGTAGGGTCTACACACTTAAGGTTCGATGACGCTAGGGTTATAAAGGAAGTTTGTATGTGGTTACCGAATGTTGTTCGAGTCCGGATGAGATCCCGGACGTCACGAGGAGTTCCGGAATGGTCCGGAGGTAAAGATTTATATATGGAAAGTTGTTGTTGGGTTAGGAAAAGTTCGGGTTTTTTCGGTATTGTACCGGAAGCTTCTGAAGGTTCCGGAGGATTCGGAGGGGTCCGGAGGTCGGAAATTGTTCCACCACGTCCAATACAGTAGCATGGGCTGTAGGGGGCGCCCTAGCCATAATGGGCCAAGGGAACCAGCCCCCAAGGCCCATGCGCATGGGAGGGGGAAACCCTAAGGGGAGGGCCTCCACTTGACTTGGGAGGCACTCCTCCCCTCTTGGCCGCCCCCAAGTCCCATCTAGGGCTGGCCGCACCCCTTGGGGTGGGAAAGCCTAAAGGGGCGCAGCCCCTTTCCCCTATATATACTTGAGGTTTTGGGCTGCACAACACACATGAGTTCTCTCCTCTTGGTGCAGCCCCGCCTCCTCCTCCTCCTCTCCCTTGGTGCTTGGCGAAGCCTCTTGGGATTGCCACGCCTCCATCACCACCATGCCGTTGTGTTGCTGCTGGATGGAGTCTTCTCAACCTCTCCTCTCTCCTTGCTGGATCAAGGCGTGGGAGACGCCACCGGCTGTACGTGTGTTGAACGCGGAGGTGCCGTCCGCTCGCACTAGGATCTCCGGTGATTTGGATCACGACGAGTACGACTCCTTCAACCCCGTTCTCATGAACGCTTCCGCTTAGCGATCTACAAGGGTATGTAGATGCACTCTCCTTTCCTCTTGTTGCTAGAATCTCCATAGATAGATCTTGGTGACACGTAGGAAAATTTTGAATTTCTGCCACGTCCCCAAAAAGTGGCATCATGAGCTAGGTCTATTGCGTAGATTCTTTGCACGAGTAGAACACAAAGTAGTTGTGGGCGTTGATGATGTTCAATATGCTTACCGTTACTAGTCCAATCTTGTTTCGACGGTATTGTGGGATGAAGCGGCCCGGACCGACCTTACACGCATTTCCACGTGAGACGAGTTCCACCGATCGACATGCACTTGGTGCATAAGGTGGCTAGCGGTGCCGCCTCCCACTTTAGTCGGAACGGATTCGATGAAAAGGGTCCTTATGAAGGGTAAATAGCAATTGGCATATCACGTTGTGGTTATGCGAGGTAAGAAACGTTTTGCTAGAAACCCATAGCAGCCACGTAAAACATGCAAACAACAATTAGAGGACGCCTAACTTGTTTTTGCAGGGTATGCTATGTGATGTGATATGGCCAAGAAGAATGTGATGAATGATATGTGATGTATGAGATTGATCATGTTCTTGTAATAGGATTCACGACTTGCATGTCGATGAGTATGACAACGGCAGGAGCCATAGGAGTTGTCTTTATTTATTGTATGACCTGCGTGTCATTAAACAACGCCATGTAATTACTTTACTTTATTGCTAACCGTAGCCATAGTAGTAGAAGTAATAGTTGGCGAGACAACTTCATGGAGACACGATGATGGAGATCATGATGATGGAGATCATGGTGTCATGCCGGTGACAATGATGATCATGGAGCCCCGAAGATGGAGATCAAAAGGAGCTATATGATATTGGCCATATCATGTCACTACTATATAATTGCATGTGATGTTTATTATGTTTATGCATCTTGTTTACTTAGAACGACGGTAGTAAATAAGATGATCCCTTACACAAATTTCAAGAAGTGTTCTCCCCGATCGTGCACCGTTGCTACAGTTCGTCGCTTCTAAGCACCACGTGATGATCGGGTGTGATGGATTCTTACGCTCACATACAACGGGTGTAAGACAGATTTACACAGCAAAAACACTTGGGGTTAACTTGACGAGCCTAGCATGTGCGACATGGCCTCGGAACACGGAGATCGAAAGGTCGAGCATGAGTCGATAGTAGATACGATCAACATGAAGATGTTCACCGATGATGACTAGTCCGTCTCACGTGATGATCGGACACGGCCTAGTTGACTCGGATCATGTAATCACTTAGATGACCAGAGGGATGTCTATCTGAGTGGGAGTTCATAAGATGAACTTAATTATCCTGAACATAGTCAAAAGATCTTTGCAAATTATGTCGTGAGCTCGCGCTTTAGTTCCACTGTTTAGATATGTTCCTAGAGAAAATATAGTTGAAAGTTGAAAGTAGCGATTATGCGGACAGTAGAAAGCTTATGTCCTTAATGCACCGCTCAGTGTGCTGAACCCCAAACGTCGTTTGTGGATGTTGCGAACATCGGACATACACGTTTTGATAACTACGTGATAGTTCAGTTAAACGGTTTAGAGTTGAGGCACCAAAGACGTTTTGAAACGTCATGAACATATGAGATGTTTCGAGGGCTGAAATTGGGATTTTAGGCTCGTGCCCACGCCAAGAGGTATGAGACCTCCGACGATTTTCTTAGCCTACAAACTAAGGGAGAAAAGCTCAATCGTTGAGCTTGTACTCAGATTGTCCGGGTACAACAATCACTTGAATCGAGTGGGAGTTAATCTTCCGATGAGATAGTGATGTTTCTCCAAAGTCATTGCCACCAAGCTGCTAGAGCTTCGTGATGAACTATAACATATCAGGGATAGATATGATGATCCTTGAGGTATTCGCGTTGTTTGACATCGCGAAAGTAGAAATCAAGAAGGAGCATCAATTGTTGATGGTTGGTGAAACCACTAGTTTCAAGAAGGGCAAGGGCAAGAAGGGCACTTCATGAAACGGCAAATCAGTTGTTGCTCCGGTGAAGAAACCCAAGGTTGAACCCAAACCCGAGACTAAGTGCTTCTGTAATAAGGGAACAGCCATCGGAGCAGAATTACCCTAGATACTTGGTAGATGAGAAGGCTGGAAAGGTCGATAGAAGTATATTAGATATACATTATGTTAATGTGTACTTTACTAGTACTCCTAGTAGCACCAGGGTATTAGATACCGGTTCGGTTGCTAAGTGTTAGTAACTCGAAACAAAAGCTACGGATTAAACGGAGACTAGCTAAAGGTGAGCTAGCGATATGTGTTGGAAGTGTTTCCAAGGTTGATATGATCAAACATCGCACGCTCCCTCTACCATCAAGATTAGTATTAAACCAGAATCATTATCATTTGGTGTTTGCGTTGAGCATAGACATGATTGGATTATGTCTATCGCAATACGGTTATTCATTTAAGGAGAATAATGGTTACTCTATTTATTTGAATAATACCTTCGATGGTCTTGCACCTAAATAAATGGTTTATTGAATCTCGATCGTAGTGATACACATTTTCATGCCAAAAGTATAAGATAGTAATGATAGTACCACTTACTTGTGGCACTGCCATGTAAGTCATATTGGTGTAAAATGCATGAAGAAGCTCCATGTTGATGGATCTTTGGACTCACTCGTTTTTGAAAAGTTTGAGACATGCAAACCATGTCTGTTGGTACATACGCATGAAGAAACTCCATGCAGATGGATCGTTTGGACTCACTTGATTTTGAATCACTTGAGATATGCAAATCATACCACATGGACAAGATGACTGAAAAGCCTCGGTTTCAGTAAGATGGAACAAGATAGCAACTTGTTGGAAGTAACACATTTTGATGTGTGCAGTCCAATGAGTGCTGAGGCATGCAGTGAATATCGTTATGTTCTTACTTCACAGATGATTCGAGTAGATGTTGAGTATGTTTACTTGATGAAACACAAGTCTGAATTATTGAATGGTTCAAGTAATTTCAGAGTGAAGTTTAAGATCTTCGTGACAAGAGGATAGAATGTCTATGATATGATCATAGAGATGAATATCTGAGTTACGAGTTTTGGCACACAATTAAGACATTGTGCAAATTGTTTCACAATAAATACCGCCTAGAACACCATAGTGTGATGGTGTGTCCGAACATCATAGTTGCACCCTATTGGATATGGTGCGTACCATGATGTCTCTTATCGAATTACCATTATCGTTCATGGGTTAGGCGTTAGAGACAACCGCACTCACTTTAATAGGGCACCACGTAATTCCGCTGAGATGACACCGTATGAACTATGGTTTAGAGAAACCTAAGCTGTCATTTCTTAAAGGTTTGGGGCTGCGACGCTTATGTGGAAAAGTTTCAGGTTGATAAGCTCGAACCCAAAGGACAAAATGCATCTTCATAGGACACCCAAAACGGTTGGGTATACCTCCTAATTCAGATCCGTAAGCAATAGGGATTGTTTCTTGAATCGGGTCCTTTCTCGAGGAAAAGTTCGTCTCGAAAAGTTGAGTGGGAGGATGGTGGAGACTTGATGAGGTTATTGAACCATCACTTCAACTAGTGTGTAGCAGGGCACAGGAAGTTGTTCCCGTGGCACCTACACCAATTGAAGTAGAAGCTTATGATAGTGATCATGAAGTTTCGGATCAAGTCACTACCGTACCTCGAGGGTGACAAGGATGCGTACTACTCGAGTGGTACAGCAATCCTGTCTTGAAGGTCATGTTGCTAGACAACAATGAACCTACGAGCTATGGAGAAGCGATGGTGGGCCCAAATTCGACAAATGGTTAGAAACCATGAAATCCGAGGTAGGATCCATGTATCATAACAAAGCATGGACTTTGGTGGACTTGCCGATGATCGGCAAGCCATTGAAATAAATGGGTCTTTAAGAAGAAGACGGACATGGACGGTAATGTCACCTTCTATGAAGCTCGACTTGTGGCAAAGAGTTTTCACAAGTTCAAGGAGTTGACTACGATGAGATTTTCTCATCCGTAGCGATGCTTAAGTCCGTCGGAATCATGTTAGCATAAGCTGCATTTATGAAATCTGGCGATGGATGTCAAAATGAGTTTCCTTACCAGTTTTCGAAGGAAAGGTTGTATGTGATACAATCGTAAAAGTTTTGTTGATCCTAAGGATGCTAAAAGGTATGCTGGCTCCAATGATCCTTTCTAAGGACCGGAGTAAGCATCTCGGAGTTGGAATGTGTGCTTTGATGAGATGATCAAAGATTTTGGGTGTATACAAAGTTTGTGAGAAACTTGTATTTCCAAAGAAGTGAGTGGGAGCACTATAGAATTTCGATGAGTATATGTTGTTGACATATGGATGATCGAAATGATGTAGAATTTCTGGAAAGCATATAGGGTTATTTGAAAGATGTTTTCAATAGAAAACCTGGATTAAGCTATTTGAACATTGAGCATCGAGATCTATAAGGATAGATCAAAATGCTTAATAATACTTTCAAATAAGCATATACCTTGACATGATCTTGAAAGTGTTCAAGATGGATCACCAAAGAAGGAGTTCTTGCCGAGATGTAAGGTATGAAGTTAAGAGTTAAAGCTCGACCACGGCAGAAAAGAGAGAAAGGACGAAGGTCGCCCCTATGCTTTAGACGTAGGCTCTATAGTATGCTATGTTGTGTACCGACCGAAGTGTGCCATGCCATGAGTCACTAAGGGTACAAGAATGATCTAGGAATGGGGATCATTGGACAGCGGTCAAAATTGTCCTTGGAGTAAATAAGGACATGTTTCTCGATTATGGAGGTGATAATGAGTTCGGCGTAAAGGGTTACGCCGATGCAAGCTTTAACACCTATCCGAGTGACTCGAGAAGCAAACCGGATACGATAGTGGAGCAACCATTTGGAATAGCTCCAAGTGGAGCGTGAAAGCAGCATTTACAATATGACATAGAGAATTGCAAAGTACACACGGATCTGAAAGGTTCTGCACCGCTGACTAAAACCTCTCTCACAAGCAAAACATGATCACACCCCGTAACTCATTGAGACTTAATCACATGGTGATGTGAACTAGTTTAAGACACTAGTAAACTCTTTGGATGTTGGTCACATGGCGATGTGACCTATCGCTGTTAATCACATGGCGATGTGAACTAGATTATTGACTCTAGTGCAAGTGGGAGACTGTTGGAAATATGCCCTAGAGGCAATAATAAATTAGTTATTATTATATTTCCTTGTTCATGATAATCGCTTATTATTCATGCTATAATTGTATTGACCGGAAACAGCGATACATGTGTGGATATATAGACAACACCATGTCCCTAGTAAGCCTCTAGTTAACTAGCTCGTTGATCAATAGATGGTTACGGTTTCGACCATGGACATTGGATGTCATTGATAACGGATCACATCATTAGGAGAATGATGTGATGGACAAGACCCAATCCTAAGCCTAGCACAAAGATCGTAGTTCAGATGCTAAAGCTTTTCCAATGTCAAGTATCTCTTCCTTAGACCATGAGATCGTGCAATTCCGGATACCGTAGGAGTGCTTTGGTGTATCAAACGTCACAACGAATCGGGTGACTATAAAGGTGCACTACAGGTATCTCCGAAAGTGACCATTGGGTTGACACGGATCGAGATGGGATTTGTCACTCCGTAAACGGAGAGGTATCTCTGGGCCCACTCGGTAGGACATCATCATAATGTGCACAATGTGACCAAGGGGTTGATCACGGATGATGTGTTACGGAACGAGTAAAGAGACTTGCCGGTAACGAGATTGAACAAGGTATCGGGATACCGACGATCGAATCTCGGGCAAGTACAATACCGCTAGACAAAGGGAATTGTATACGGATCGATTGAGTCCTTGACATCGTGGTTCATCCGATGAGATCATCGTGGAACATGTGGGAGCCAACATGGGTATCCAGATCCCGCTGTTGGTTATTGACCGGAGAACGCCTCGGTCATGTCTCAGATGATTCCCGAACCCGTAGGGTCTACACTTAAGGTTCGATGACGCTAGGGTTATAAAGGAAGTTTGTATGTGGTTACCGAATGTTGTTCGAGTCCGGATGAGATCCCGGACGTCACGAGGAGTTCCGGAATGGTCCGGAGGTAAAGATTTATATATGGAAAGTTGTTGTTCGGGTTAGGAAAAGTTCGGGTTTTTCGGTATTGTACCGGAAGCTTCTGAAGGTTCCGGAGGATTCGGAGGGGTCCGGAGGTCCGGAAATTGTTCCACCACGTCCAATACAGTAGCATGGGCTGTAGGGGGCGCCCTAGCCATAATGGGCCAAGGGAACCAGCCCCCAAGGCCCATGCGCATGGGAGGGGGAAACCCTAAGGGGAGGGCCTCCACTTGACTTGGGAGGCACTCCTCCCCTCTTGGCCGCCCCAAGTCCCATCTAGGGCTGGCCGCACCCCTTGGGGTGGAAACCCTAAAGGGGCGCAGCCCTCTTTCCCTATATATACTTGAGGTTTTGGGCTGCACAACACACATGAGTTCTCTCCTCTTGGTGCAGCCTGCGCCTCCTCCTCCTCCTCTCCCTTGGTGCTTGGCGGCCTGCGGGATTGCCACGCCTCCATCACCACCATGCCGCTGTGTTGCTGCTGGATGGAGTCTTCTCAACCTCTCCTCTCTCCTTGCTGGATCAAGGCGTGGGAGACGCCACCGGCTGTACGTGTGTTGAACGCGGAGGTGCCGTCTGCTCGCACTAGGATCTCCGTGATTTGGATCACGACGAGTACGACTCCTTCAACCCCGTTCTCATGAACGCTTCCGCTTAGCGATCTACAAGGGTATGTAGATGCACTCTCCTTTCCTCTTGTTGCTAGAATCTCCATAGATAGATCTTGGTGACACGTAGGAAAATTTTGAATTTCTGCTACGTTCCCCAACAAAGGCGGGCACCCTTCATGACGCCCTCATAGTACATTTCGGGCTTGCGATGCTCCTTGCCCTTCGGTGGCCCGTCCGTCACAAGCTTCTCACCGTCCAGCTTGCCCCAGTGCACCTTAGCACGGGCAAGGGCCATATGGGCACCTTCAATGCAGACGGAGTGCTTGATGACTTCAATCCATGGACAAAGGCCCACCGGTGCCGCAGACTAGACCAAGTAGCTCCTGTGCATGGCTTGGCCACAGCCGAACTATGAGGCCCTTCATGGCCTGTTCAGCGACCTTGTGGAGCTCGACCAGCTGCTTCAGCTGGTCGCTCAGGGGCACCAGATGATCGGCCTCAGCATAATGAGACCAGAACACCTTCTCCGTCGAGCTTCCCTCCTCGGCTCGGTAGAAAGCGGCAGCATCGGACACACTGCAGGGCAGATCTGCGAACGCTCCTGGAGAGCTCCGGATTTGGGTAAGTAATAGGTAATTCACTTTCACATGCTTGCTTTGCATAAAGAATGCCTTACTCGCCGCTATCTTCTTTAATGATTCAATCTCTTGGAGGGCTTTTTGGGCTTCGGCCTTAGCGGCTTTGGCACTCTCAAGAGCCGAGGCGAGCTCGGACTCTCGAGTCTTCGAGTCACGCTCCAAACTCTCGTGTTCTTTCACGAGAGCCTGGTGCTCTTGCCGCACCTCCGCCACCCGCGCCTCCTGCTTCTCTCGCTCAGTGCGCTCCGTGGCCGCTTTGCTTTCGGCGCATGACACCGCTTCCTTCGTGGTCACCACCTCGTTCGGGCCCCTACAATACCCACGCTACTTCTGCCATTTTTGCAACTAAATCCTTTCTATAAGGTATTTCTTTAATAAGGTATTACTTACCTTCCCTGTCCTCGAGCTGCTTCTTGGCAAGGCCGAGCTCGTTCTCGGACCGCCGAGGATCTGCTTCAATGCATTGACCTCCATGATCGGCAGAGGTCAGCAGCAAGAACCTGCATTCCCATATTGACATACTTATGTTAGACTCCTGCAGATATCTTTTTAGATCCTTAGTCCGCATTTATTTCCAACACCGAACCAAGCATCGGGGCTACTGTCTATGCGGTAATATTTTTACATATTCTAAACTTACCTCAAAGCTCGTTAGAAGGCTGGTATAGCTTCATTCAGCCCGCTCTTGGCGGATCGAACTTTCTGGATCACCACACTCATAACAAGGCGGTGCTCCTCCTTGATGGAGGCAACTGCTTAGCGCCCAAGAGCTATCCGGTGCCTCCGTTGGACGGAGGACACCGCGCCTTATCCTTCCTATGAAGGGGCCGCTTGCGGACTTCGAACCGCTGAAGGTTCCGGATGGAGTCCGAACAAGGGTCGGGCTTAGAGCCCTGGGGTCTTGCTCCCTCAAGGCCGAGTCCGGGAGGCTGCCTTGCGGCGCCTCTGCGCCACCTCCTCTTGACCAGGCTCCCTCGGGCCCCACCTCGGCGTCGTCCGCAGCATGAGGTGAGGAGGCGGCCGGAAGTGAAGTACTCTCCACTTCCGACGAACTCAGGGACCCGCTCGACGAAGCGGCAAGCTCGTCCTTGGGCGGGCTGCATGATTGTTCGGCATTAGAGAACACTATGCAATGAAAAAAAAGCCATGGGTATCCGGACACTTACGATCTCGCCAGGGGCTTGGCCCTTGTTGGCCACTCCTCCTCGTCGTTGTCGGCGTTGGTGGAGAAGTCCGGAGGAAGGGTCCTTCCTTCTGACCCTCCGGCCTCCCGGTTGGGGCGACCTTCCTTTCTTCTCTCCTTCACTGGGAGAGGCTTTTTCCTCCTCCTCCTCCTCGAGGAGGATTCCGCCTCATGGTTGTCGGGCGATGAGTCCGACCGCCCCTGGCGCCGGGAGCTCTTTCGAGTTCCCGTGGCCTTCTTCTTGGCCTTCTTCTCCAGCACCACGTAAGGCGCCGGAGCCAGCAGCCCCGCCAAGCGGGCGTCCGCTGGGTCTTCTGGCAAAGGGGCCGGACAGTTAATCTGTCCGGATGTCTTCAGCCAGTCCTATCAAAGGTTAGGGAGTTTTAGATCCCACATAGAGTCAATCTATGAAAAACAAGAGTCCCATAAAGGGTATAATAACTTACCTCGCTGGCTTGACGCTGCGAGATGAATCCGGGATCTTCGGTAGCGGATGTGGGAGCCTCGACGCCCTTGAACAACACCTTCCAGGCATCTTCGTACGTAGTGTTGAAGAGCCTTTTCAGAGTTGGGTGCTGTGCCGGATCGAACTCCCACAATTTGAAGGCCCGTTGTTGGCATGGGAGAATCCGGCGGATGAGCATCACCTGGATTACGTTGACAAACCTGAGATTCTTGTCCACCAGGTTTCGGACGCAAGTTTGGAGTCCGGACAGCTCGTCTGAATCCCCCCATGTCAGGCCCGTCTCTTTCCATGATGTGAGCCGTGTGGGGAAGCCAGATCGGAATTCGGGGGCCGCCGCCCATTGAGAGTCGCGCGGCTCGGTGATGTAGAACCACCCCGATTGCCACCCCTATATGGTCTCCACAAAGGAGCTCTCGAGCCATAGGGCTTTGGCCATCTTGCCAACCATGGCGCCTCCGCACTCCGCTTGGCGGCCGCCCACTACCTTCGGCTTGACATTGAAGATCTTCAGTCATAAGCCGAAGTGGGGCTGGATGCAGAGGAAGGCCTCGCACACCATGATAAACGCCGAGATGTTGAGGATAAAGTTCAGGGCCAGATCGTGGAAATCCAGGCCGTAGTAGAACATGAGCCCCCGGACAAATGGGTGAAGTGGAAACCCTAGTCCGCGGAGGAAGTGGGTGAGGAACACCACCCTCTCATGGGGCCTGGGGGTGGGAATGAGCTGCCCCTCGTCGGGTAGACGGTACGCGATGTCGCTGGACAAGTATCCGGCCTTCCGCAACTTTTTGATGTGCCCCTCCGTGACGGAGGAGGCCATCCACCTGCCTCCCGCTCCAGACATAATTGGAGAAGGTTGAAGTGGGGTGTGCGGACTTGGGCGCTGGAGCTCGAGTGCGCGGAAATGGATGAGCAAAGGAGGAAGAAGGCGTAGGTGAAAAGGTGGATCCTTATCCCCTTATATGGACGGACGGCTATGCGTCCCCGCCACCTGGTAAAACTCGCTTATCTCCCAAGCACCGTAATCAATGGCGCGGATGGGTTACCCACGTCCGTATTGATGAGAATCCCGGAATAAGGGGGCACGATCTATGCTTTGATAAGACGTGCCAAGGAAACCTCCTCACTAAACGCGCTAAGGTGGAACAGTAAAAAACGATTCGAATAAAGGCTTGGCCGTGGTGTGATCACGCCGCGGTATACGTCAGCAGATCTGTGCAAAGAATTATTCTCTCTACGATGGTATGTGGAACTTGTTTTGCAGAGCCGGACACTATCCTTGTGTTCAAAACCTTCTATGAAGTATTAGGAGGAGGAACCCGCCTTGCAATGCCGAAGACAATATGCACGCCGGACTCGTCGTCATTGAAGCCTGGTTCAGGGGCTACTGAGGGAGTCCTGGACTAGGGGGTGTCCGGATAGCCGAACTATCATCTTTGGCTGGACTCCTGGACTATGAAGATACAAGATTGAAGACTTCGTCCCGTGTCCGGATGGGACTTTCCTTGGCGTGGAAGGCAAGCTTGGCGATACGGATATGTAGATCTCCTACCATTGTAACCGACTCTGTGTAACCCTAACCCTATCCGGTGTCTATATAAACCGGAGGGTTTTAGTCCGAGGATGACAACAATCATACCATAGGCTAGCTTCTAGGGTTTAGCCTCTCGATCTCGTGGTAGATCTACTCTTGTACTACCCATATCATCAATATTAATCAAGAAGGGGTAGGGTATTACCTCCATCGAGAGGGCCCGAACCTGGGTAAAAACATCGTGTCCCTTGTCTCCTGTTACCATCCGCCTAGACGCATAGTTCGGAACCCCCTACCCGAGATCCGCCGGTTTTGACACCGACAATGCCCATAAGTTCGTCTTATCTTGTGATGAATGCCAAAGAATAGGTAATATCAGTAAGCGTCAAGAAATGCCTATGAATTATTCACTTGCTGTTGAACCATTTGATGTTTGGGGATTTGATTACATGGGACCTTTTCCTTCCTCTAATGGGTATACACATATTTTGGTTGCTGTTGATTATGTTACTAAGTGGGTAGAAGCTATTCCAACTAGTAGTGCTGATCACAACACCTCTATTAAAATGCTTAAGGAAGTTATTTTCCCAAGGTTTGGAGTCCCTAGATATTTAATGACTGATGGTGGCTCACACTTTATTCATGGTGCTTTTTGTAAAATGCTTGCCAAGTATGATGTTAACCATAGAATTGCATCACCTTATCATCCTCAGTCTAGTGGTCAAGTTGAACTTAGCAATAGAGAAATAAAGTTAATCTTGCAAAAGACTGTCAATAGGTCCCGGAAGAATTGGTCTAAAAAATTAGATGATGCATTTTGGGCTTATAGAACAACATATACAAATCCTATGGGTATGTCTCCTTATAAAATGGTTTATGAAAAAGCTTGTCATTTGCCTCTTGAATTAGAACATAAAGCATATTGGGCAATCAAGGAACTCAACTATGATTTCAAACTTGCCGGTGAAAAGAGGCTATTTGATATTAGCTCTTTAGATGAATGGAGAACCCGAGCTTATGAAAATGCCAAGTTGTTTAAAGAAAAATTTAAGAGATGGCATGATAAAAGAATCCAAAAGCGTGAGTTTAAAGTTGGAGAATATGTTCTATCAAAATAAATAATGTCGAAGGTACTACCCGAAGGTTGTTAATGGGCAACAAATAAAACATTATATCTCAGGTACGCCCATTAATGTTGAAAGCAATATTATCCAAACTTTGACACTGGAAGAGCACATAAAAGAGTCCTTCCGGAACACTCCAGAATCATGAAAATAAGGAGGTACGTGATATGGTAAGTAAATGGACTCCAAAAAATCCGCAAAAATATTTTTTTGTCAATTTTGGAATATTTAGAAAAATAGGAAAATTAGAAACTTCCAGGAAGTGTACCTTGGTGGGCACAAGACACTAGGGTAACCCAGGCGCGCCCAGGTGGGTTGTGCCCACCTCGGGTACCTTCCGGACTCCATTTTTCTTCCGTTTTCTTGTTTCCCAAGATAAAAATTCTTTATATACCCCTCGAACTTATTGATCACCGTATTGCGGAGAAATCTTCTGTTTTCTTTTCTTGCTATTTCCTGACATATTCAGTAAGGCTAGCATCATGTCTTCCTCACCCTCCAACAATGGAGAAGAAGACGCAGGGGTGTTGCAAGAAGATCTAAGGAGAGAGGAAGCTGACGAAGTTGCTATGGAGGAAGAAGAAGAAAATCCTTTTGGGGTTCACTCTCCGGCTTCCGAGAGAGGCACATTGGCTGGCATCTCTACTCATTCGAATCCTCATCAAGCTATGAGATCATCAAATAATCAAGACGACCTTGAAGTGCAAGAAGAAATCCCACCAAGAAGGCCTCTACACAGGTTACAGCGTAACAATTTTCGTAATTTGATTCACAATTATGGGTTTGAGAATACTCCTCATAGGCACATACCGTCCATTTGGGACATATCTCACCCAAGAGAAAACAGTGCAGGAACGAACCCCTGGGGCCCGGAAAATAAACACATAATGACCGAATTGAAGAAAAACAATGAGTTACTTCATCAAGCCCTTCGTGAGATTCAAGGTTTGAAGGATCTACTCATAGTTATATTGGAGAATACCACTACACCACCACCGTCTTCTTCATCACGAAAAGAAAATTGAGTATCGGGTATGGGCACTCCCCTTGGCTTCCGCCAAGTTTGGGGGAGGTGCCCCGTTTTCGTATCATCCCCACTATCTCTTGTCTTTACTTATTTTAGTTCGATCTTTTGCTTTAGATGAATAAAAGTTTAGTTCGATCCTTTCTTTTCGAGAGTTTGCTTAGTGATCTATCCTTGTAACCGTGTGCAAGATATATAATAAAAGTCTAGTTTGAGTTTTTTCTTTATTTACTTTCATGTTGCAATAAAAAGAAAGGAAATGTATAAAAAGAAACAAAATAAACCAAGAACATCATATGCTAATCCTACGGTAGGTCATGACACCACATAAGGAAAAATATAAGTATAAAATTCTATTAGAGATTGAAAACATAGCATTAGTCAATGATGCAACTGATGAAAGAATTAATAAGGGAAGATAAGATTCACATATAAATATACTATCCTAGAAATCTTTTGTGATTGTGAGCCCCCATCAAAATATTATATGCCAAAATTGTTGACGTTGGACAAGGAAGACAACTTAATGATTTATGTTTGTTCATATTCACATAGAAGTCATATTGCCATAGATCCTTTAACATGTGGTGCTTGCCCCTATCTTTGCCAGCCAAAAATTCCGCACCAAGTAAAGATACTACTTGTGCATCCAAAAACCCTTAAACCCAAATCTTATTTTCGGGAGTCCACCATACCTACCTAGGGATTGAGCAAGATCCCTCGAGTAAGTTGTCATCGGTGCAATAAGGCAATAAAAATTTCTTCTAAAAGTGCGAGATCATTTAGTGTAAGAGAAAATTGAGCGTTGAACGAACTTGTGATGGTGAAGAATAAAAGCGACAGACTGCATAATAAAGGTTGCCATCACAAGGGGCAATACAATGTGACGTTCTTTTGCTCTAAGGGGTTGAGCATACAAACAAATAAGCGCATGACAACCTATACTTCCCTCTGTGAAGGGCTTTTCTTTTTCTTTTATGTATTTACTTTTATGCAAAGAGTGAAAGTTTTCTCTCTATTCCTTTTTATTTTGGGCCAATTCCATTCCCCCCCCCCCCTAAATTTGTCCCGAGCTCATCTTTACCCCTAAATAAAAACAGTGCTCAACTATACCCCTCTTCCGTTAGATGACGTTATGTAAATACCCCTCCGCGCCGATTCCTTCGGGTCAAAGGCCTTTGACCGTCTCCGAACCGTTTTCTGGACATTTTTACCCTCAATCTATTTGTCACTTCACGGTGGGACCTGTAACTAGTTTAGAAAAAGCAATCGGGTCCTTGCAACTTTTAAAACAAAGGCAATCAGGTCCCTGTATCATTTTTAGAAAAAACAATCGAGTCCTTGTAATTTCTTGGAAAAAATCAATCGGGTCCTTGTGGCCATGGCGGCACCGTCCATGGTGGTGGCCAGCCATGCTGCTATTGCTTGCGGCCATTGCTCCTTGCCTCGCAGCTGCTACTTAAGCCTCCCGCTACAGCTGCTGCTTGCTGTCGCCCCGTCGATACTGCTTGCTGCTGCTTGCCCCGCTGGCTGTTGCTGCTTGTGTCGTTGCCGGGCTGCTGCTACTTGCCCCGCTGGCCGCTGCTGCTTGCGCCGCCGCCGGACTGTGGCTGCTTGTCATCGTGTTGTTGCCGCAGCTTGCATCGCCATCGCGCTGGTGCTTCCCGCCACTGCTGCTTGTCGCCGCTGCTGCCTGCTACTCTGGCGCCACCTGCTGCCGTTGCTACTTGCGTCGTCACCGCACTGCTGCTTGTGAGAGAGCTCGCTCGAGGGGACGGGTGAGGGAGCTCGCCGGAGAGATTGCGAGGAGAGAGAGAGAGAGTTTTGTTGGGTCCCATGTGTAAGTGGTAGAGATGAGAGAGTTTTTTTTACTTTCTTCGGGTGGGTTCCACCTGTAAGTGACTTACGAAGTGAGGGGTACATATGTCCAGGGAACAGATCATTGGCGGTCAAAGGTCGTTGACCAGACGGAAACGTCACAGAAGGGTATTTCCATAATGGCACCTAACGGAATAGGAGTATAGTTGAGCACTGTTATTATTTAGGGGTAAAGATAAGGTCGGGACAAAGTTAGGGGGGAAAATCTAAATGTCTCTTTTATTTTTCTCCTTTGGCAAGCATCATGTGGTGAGGAAAGATCTAGGCACATATGTCCAGTTGAATATGGGTAGCATGAGTTATTATGTTGACATCACCCTTGAGGTGAATACGTTGGGAGGCAAAACTATAAGCCCCTATCTTTCTATGTGTCCGGTTGAAATGTTTTGCCCATGTGTATGCGGTGAGTGTTAGAAATCATAGAAGACTATATGATGGTTGAGTATGTGGATTTGCCTAGAGGCTCCGATATGTGACCCTTCGTGAAAAGATGATGAATTGTAGTTGCAAAGTTGACTAAGAACATAGTTTGTTAGTTTCTAATAGAGTTTATGCTTTATACTTCGATTGTGTGATGAATTGTCACTTATTCATGAGAAGTCTATGATAAAAGTTCTATGATAAAAGTTTTATGTTTAAGTTTATTGCTGTTATAATAATCTACATGATGCTTCTATGTCTGTATTTTGTTTTTATCGACACCTCTCTCTCTAAGCATGTGGACATGTTTTTCGATCTCGGTTTTCGCTTGAGGACAAGCGAGGCCTAAGCTTGGGGGAGTTGATACTTCCATTTTGCATCATGTTTTCCTACTGTTATTTATGATGTTTTTATGCATAATAATGCTTTTTGGAGTAATTCTAATGCCCTTTCTCTCATAATATGCAAGGTGCACACAAAGAGGAAGAATTCCGGGAGCTGGAAATCTGGACCTGAAAAGCTACGTCAGGCTACCTATTCTGCACAACTCCAAACAAGTTGAAACTTCACGGAGAACTTTTATGGAATATTTGATGAATATTGGAGCAAATAAGTACCAGAGGAGGCCCACCAGGTGGGCACAACCCATGTGGGCGCGCCAGGGAGCCCAGGCGTGCCCTGGTGCGTTGTGCTCACCCAGGCACACCTCTGGTGCCGATCTTCTGGTATCTAAGTCATTTTGACCTTGAAAAAATAGGGAGAAGACTTTCGGGATGGAGCACCGCCGTCTCGATGCGGACCTTGGGCAGGAGCACTTTTGCCCTCCGGCGGAGCGATTCCGCCGGGGGAACTTCCCTCCCGGAGGGGGAAATCATCATCATCATCATCACCAACAACTCTCCCATCTTGTGGAGGGCTATCTCCATCAACATCGTCAACACCACCATCTCATCTCAAACCCTAGTTCATCTCTTGTGTTCAATCTTGTTACCGGAACTATAGATTGGTGCTTGTGGGTGACTAGTAGTGTTGATTACATCTTGTAGTTGATTACTATATGGTTTATTCGATGGAAGATTATATGTTCAGATCCATTATGCTATTTAATACCCCTCTGATCTTGAGCATGATTATCATTTGTGAGTAGTTGTTTTGTTCTTGAGGTCACGGGAGAAATCATGTTGGAAGTAATCGTGTGAACTCGATATGTGTTCGATATTTTGATAGTATGTATGTTGTGATTCCCTTAGTGGTGTCATGTGAATGTCGACTACATGACACTTCACCATATTTGGGCCTAAGGGAATGCATTATGGAGTAGTAATTAGATGATGGGTTGTGAGAGTGACAGAAGCTTAAACCCCAGTTTATGCGCTATCCCGTACAGGACCGATTGAATCCAAAAGTTTAATGTTATGGTTAGAATTTATTCTTAATACTTTTCCCATAGTTGTGGATGCTTGCAGGAGGGTTAATCATAAGTAGGAGGTTTGTTCATGTAAGAACAACACCTAAGCACCGGTCCACCCACATATCAAATTATCAAAGTAGCGAACACGGATCGAATCAACATGATGAAAGTGACAAGATGAAATTCCCAGGTACCCTCAAGAACGCTTTGCTTACTATAAGAGACCGTTTTGGCCTATCCTTTGCCTCAAAAGGATTGGGCTACCTTGCTGCACTTCTGTTACTACTATCATTACTTGCTCGTTACAAATTATCGGGCTATCAAACTACTATGTTACTTACAGTTTCAGCAGTTGCAGACATTACCTTGCTGAAAACCACTTGTCATTTCCATCTGCTCCTCATTGGGTTCGACGCTCTTACTTATCGAAAAGAGCTACAATTGATCCCCTATAGTTGTGGGTCATCAGCGTGTATACTAAAACATGCTTTCTAATTATGATATGCTATTCTGTACTCTTCTAAATGATGCAAGATGCTTGAATATGCTAGTCTTCGATAGGCTAGGCTTTCCCTTCTCTCCTGGCATTTCTGCAGTCTAGTCCACATATACAACCCCTTCCTTTAAGACTGATGCATACTTAGCATAGTTCTCATGTAATTCTTGCGAGTACTTTGGACGAGTACTCACGATTGCTTTGCTACCTCTTTTCCCCAATACCCGATTGCTGCGATCAGATGGCGGATCCCAGGAGCGAGACACCATCACCGACTACTTCTACTACTGATACGTCTCCAACGTATCTATAATTTTTGATGGCTCCATGGTATATTATCTTCTGTTTTGGACATTATTGGGCTTTATTATTCACTTTTATGTTATTTTTGGGACTAACCTATTAACCGGAGGCCCAGCCTAGAATTGCTGTTTTTTTGCCTATTTCAGAGTTTCGCAGAAAAAGAATATCAAACGGAGTCCAACAGGAATGAAAACTTCGGGAATGTGATTTTCGGAACGAACATGATCCAGAGGACTTGGACCCTATGTCAAGAAATCAAGCAGGAAGCCACGAGGTAGGGGGCCTGCCTACACCCCCAGGCGCGCCCTCCACCCTCGTGGGCCCCATGTTGCTCCACCAACGTACTCCTTCCTCCTACATATACCTACGTACCCCCAAACGATCAGATACGGAGCCAAAAACCGAATTCCACCGCCGCAACCTTCTGTACCCACGAGATCCCATCTTGGGGCCTATTCCGGAGCTCCGCCGGAAGGGGCATCGATCATGGAGGGCTTCTACATCAACACCATAGCCTCTCCGATGAAGTGTGAGTAGTTTACCTCAGACCTTCGGGTCCATAGTTATTAGCTAGATGGCTTCTTCTCTCTTTTTGGATCTCAATACCATGTTCTCCCCCTCTCTTGTGGAGATCTATTCGATGTAATCTTCTTTTGCGGTGTGTTTGTTGAGACCGATGAATTGTGGGTTTATGATCAAGTTTATCTATGAACAATATTTGAATCTTCTGAATTCTTTTATGTATGATTGGTTATCTTTGCAAGTCTCTTCGAATTATCAATTTGGTTTGGCCTACTAGATTGATCTTTCTTGCAACGGGAGAAGTGCTTAGCTTTGGGTTCAATCTTGCGGTGTCCTTTCCAAGTGACAGTAGGGGCAGCAAGGCACGTATTGTATTGTTTCCATCGAGGATAACAAGATGGGTTTTTTATCATATTGCATGAATTTATCCCTCTACATCATGTCATCTTGCTTAAAGCATAACTCTATTCTTATGAACTTAATACTCTAGATGCATGCTGGATAGCGGTCGATGTGTGGAGTAATAGTAGTAGATGCAGGCAGGAGTTGGTCTACTTGGCTCGGACGTGATGCCTATATACATGATCATACCTAGATATTCTCATAACTAAGCTCAATTCTGTCAATTGCTCAACAGTAATTTGTTCACCCACCGTAAAATACTTATGCTCTTGAGAGAAGCCACTAGTGAAACCTATGGCCCCCGGGTCTATCTTCCATCATATTAATCTTCCAACACTTAGTAATTTCCGTTGCTTTTATTTTACTTTGCATCTTTATTATAAGAATACCAAAAATATTATATTATCATATCTATCAGATATCACTCTCTTAAGTGACCGTGTAGGGATTGCCAACCCCTTATCGCGTTGGTTGCGAGGATTTATTTGTTTGTGTAGGTGCGAGGGACTCGCGCGTAGCCTCCTACTGGATTGATACCTTGGTTCCCAAAAACTGAGGGAAATACTTACGCTACTTTGCTGCATCACCCTTTCCTCTTCAAGGGAAAACCAACACAGTGCTCAAGAGGTAGCAAGAAGGATTTCTGGCGCCGTTGCCGCGGAGGTCTACGCAAAAGTCAACATACCAAGTACCCATCACAAACCCTTATCTCCCGCAATACATTATTTTCCATTTGCCTCTCGTTTTCCTCTCCCCCACTTCACCCTTGCCGTTTATTCGCCCTCTCTTTTTAGTTCGCCTCTTTTTTGTTTGTTGGTCGTCATGGCTAGTCCCTTATCGTCTCCGCTGTCCCCTGAGTTTGAAGTCTTTCATTTCAAACAAAGACAAGGAGAAAACTTAAAAGATGCCTGGTTGAGAATAATGGAGTCTTACCGTAATTGTACCTTTGAAGTGAACCTGAGAATTTTGCTTCACAATTTTTATGTTGGATTAAATATGTCTCATAGACAACTTTTGGATTGCGTTGCCAAAGGCAATTTTATTGAAATTGATCTCCATATTGCACATGAAGTTATAGAAGGTATAGTGGGAACACTACCTCAACAAAAGGGGTCTCATCATACCTAGGAAGAGACACAAGTTTTTGAAAAAATTGCGAAGTAACTAAAATTTTACAGAAGTCTCTTGAACCTCTTAAGAACGTTAGCGGAAATATTCACCGCATGAATATGTTGATTACTCTTTGCAATAAGCGGATGGATTCTTTAGATCTAAAAATTTCAGAATATGAAGGGAAACGTAAAGAACCTCCCGGATTCGAGCTTGATTCCGCTAAAAGGTTGAAAGCCAAAGATGGCAATACCTAGATCCATCCTTGCTTTTATGCCTAGCTAGGGGCGTTAAACGATAGCGCTTGTTGGGAGGCAACCCAATTTTATTTTTAGTTTTTTTTTGCTTTTTACTTCTGTTTAGGAATAAATATTTGATCTAGCCTCTGGTTAGATGTGTTTTTATGTTTTAATTAGTGTTTGTGCCAAGTTAAACCTATAGGATCTTCTTGGATTATAGTTATTTGATCTTGCTGTAATTTCCAGAAACATTCTGTTCATGAAAATAATTGTTAAAAATCACCAGAACGTGATAAAATATTGATTCCAATTTCTGTTGATCAGTGAACAAATTGTCTAGGTCGTCCTATTTTGGCTGATTTTTTGGAGTTCTATAAGTTTGCGTTAGTTACAGATTACTACAGACTGTTCTGTTTTTGATAGATTCTGTTTTTCGTGTATCGTTTGCTTATTTTGATGAATCTATGGCTAGTAAAAGAGTTTATAAACCATAGAGAAGTTGGAATACAGTAGGTTTAACACCAATATAAATAAATAATGAGTTCATTACAGTACCTTGAAGTGGTCTTTTGTTTTCTTTCGCTAACGGAGCTCACGAGATTTTCTGCTGAGTTTTGTGTTGTGAAGTTTTCAAGTTTTGGGTGAAAGATTTGATGGATTATGGAACAAGGAGTGGAAAGAGCCTAAGCTTGGGGATGCCCATGTCACCCCCAAGATAATCTAAGGACACCTAAAAGCCAAAGCTTGGGGATGCCCCGGAAGGCATCCCCTCTTTCGTCTACTTCCATCGGTAACTTTACTTGGAGCTATATTTTTATTCACCACATGATATGTGTTTTGCTTGGAGCGTCTTGTATGATTTGAGTCTTTGCTTTTAGTTTACCACAATCATCCTTCCTGTACTTATCTTTTGAGAGAGACAAACATGATTCAAAAATTATTAGAATACTCTATGTGCTTCACTTATATCTTTTGAGTTATATAGTTTTGCTCTAGTACTTCACTTATATCTTTTAGAGCACGGTGGTGGATTTGTTTTATAGAAACTATTGATCTCTCATGCTTCACTTAGATTATTTTTAGAGTCTTAAATAGCATGGTAATTTGCTTAAATAATCCTAATATGCTAGGTATTCAAGAATAGTAAAAACTTTCTTATGAGTGTGTTGAATACTAATAGAAGTTTGATGCTTGATGATTGTTTTGAGACATGGAGGTAGTGATATCAAAGTTGTGCTAGTTGAGTAGTTGTGAATTTGAGAAATACTTGTGTTGAAGTTTGCAAGTCCCATAGCATTCACGCATGGTAAACCTTGTGTAACAAATTTGAAACATGAGGTGTTCTTTGATTGTCCTCCTTATGAGTGGCGGTCGGGGACAAGCGATGGTCTTTTCATACCAATCTATCCCCCTAGGAGCATGCGCGTAGTGCTTGGTTTTTGATGACTTGTAGATTTTTGCAATAAGTATGTGAGTTCTTTATGACTAATGTTGAGTCCATGGATTATACGCACTCTCACCTTTCCATCATTGCTAGCCTCTTGATGCACTGCATTGCCCTTTATCACATTGAGAGTTGGTGCAAACTTCGCCAGTGCATCCAAACCCCGTGATATGATACGCTCTTTCACACATAAACCTCCTTCTATCTTCCTAGAAAAAGCCACCATACCTACCTATTATGGCATTTCCGTAGCCATTCCGAGATATATTGCCATGCAACTTTCCACCATCCCGTTTATCATGACACGTTCATCATTGTCATATTGCTTTGCATGATCATGTAGTTGACATAGTATTTGTGGCAAAGCAACCGTTCATAATTCTTTCATACATGTCACTCTTGGTTCATTGCATATCCCGGTACAACGCTGGAGGCATTCATATAGAGTCATACTTTGTTCTACTATTGAGTTGTAATCATTGAGTTGTAAATAAATAGAAGTGTGATGATCATCATTTTTCTAGAGAATTGTCCCAAGTGAGGAATGAAAAAAAGGCCATAAAAAAGAAGGCCCAAGAAAATGAGAGAAAAAGAGAGAAGGGACAATGTTACTATCCTTTTACCACACTTGTGCTTCAAAGTAGCACCATAATCTTCATGATAGAGAGTCTCTTGTTTTGCACTTTCATATAGTAGTGGGAGTTTTCCATTATAGAACTTGGCTTGTATATTCCAACAATGGGCCTCCTCAAGTGCCCTATGTCTTCGTGAGCAAGCAAGTTGGATGCACACCCACTTAGTTTCTTTTGTTGAGCTTTCATATATTTATAGCTCTAGTGCATCCGTTGCATGGCAATCCCTACTCCTTGCATTAACATCAATCGATGGGCATCTCCATAGCTCATTGATTAGCCTCGTTGATGTGGGACTTTCTCCTTTTTTGTCTTCTCCACATAACCCCCATCATCATTTTCTATTCCACCCATAGTGCTATATCCATGGCTCACGCTCATGTATTGCGTGAAGGTTGAAAAAGTTTGAGATTACTAAAGTATGAAACAATTGCTTGGCTTGTCATCGGGGTTGTGCATTGATACGTCTCCAACATATCTATAATTTTTGATTGCTCCATGCTACTTTATCTACTGTTTTATGCAATATCAGGCTTTATTATCCACTTTTATATTATTTTGGGACTAACCTATTAACCGGAGGCCCAGCCCAGATTTGTTGTTTTATGCCTATTTTAGTGTATCGAGGAAAAGGAATATCAGACGGAGTCAAAACGGAACGAAATCAACTAGAGAAGTTATTTTCGGAAGGAAACCCACCTGATGGACTTGGACCCCACGTCAGAAGATACGAGAGGTGCTCACGAGGGTGGGGGCGCGCCCGTCGTGGGGCCCCCGTAGCTCCACCGACGTACTCCTTTCACCCATATATACCTACGTACCCTAAAACTTCCAGAACAGAGATTAGATCGGGAGTTCCGCCGCCGCAAGCCTCCAGAACCACCAAAAACCAATCGAGACCCCTTTCCGGTACCCTGCCGGATGGGGGATCCATCTCCGGTGGCCATCTTCATCATCCCGGCGCTCTCCATGACAAGGAGGGAGTAGTTCACCCTCGGGGCTGAGGGTATGTACCAGTAGCTATGTGTTTGATCTCTCTCTCTCTCTCTCGTATTCTTGACTTCACACGATCTTGATGTATCGCGAGCTTTGCTATTGTAGTTGGATCTTATGATGTTTCTCCCCCTCTACTCTCTTGTGATGAATTGAGTTTCCCCTTTGAAGTTATCTTATCGGATTGAGTCTTTTATGAGAACACTTGATGTATGTCTTGGTGATCAACTTGCGGGTTTCGTGACATTGGGAACCTATGCATAGGGGTTGGCACACGTTCTTGACTCTCCGGTAGAAACTTTGGGGCACTCCTTGAAGTACTTTTATGTTGGTTGGATGAATCAGAGATTGTGTGATGCATATCGTATAATCATGCCCACGGATACTTGAGGTGACAATGGAGTATCTAGGTGACATTAGGGTTTTGGTTGATTTGTGTCTTAAGGTGTTATTCTAGTATGAACTCTTTTATAGATTGATCTGAAAGAATAACTTTGAGGTGGTTTTGTACCCGACCATAATCTCTACGTTTGTTCTCTGCTATTAGTGGCTTTGGAGTGACTCTTTGTTGCATGTTGAGGGCTTGTTATATGATCTATCTATGTTATTATTGTTGAGAGAACTTGCACTAGTGAAAGTATGAACCCTAGGCCTTGTTTCCTATCATTGCATTACCGTTTACGCTCACTTTTACCATTAGTTACCTTGCTTTTTTTATTATTTCAGATTACAAATACCTATATCTACCATCCATATTGCACTTGTATCACTATCTCTTCGCCGAACTAGTGCACCTATACAATTTACTATTGTATTTGGTGTGTTGGGGACACAAGAGATTCTTTGTTATTTGGTTGCAGGGTTGCTTGAGAGAGACCATCTTCATCCTACGCCTCCCACGGATTGATAAACCTTAGGTCATCCACTTGAGGGAAATTTGCTACTGTCCTACAAACCTGTGCACTTGCAGGCCCAACAACGTCTACGAGAAGAAGGTTGCGTAGTAGACATCATGCATTATGAGAGCATTCTTGTGTGACGAAAATGGAGCATGACTAAACTATATGATTTTGTAGGGATGAACTTTCTTTGGCCATGTTATTTTGAGAGGACATAATTGCTTAGTTAGTATGCTTGAAGTATAATTATTTTTATGTCAATATTGAACTTTTATCTTGAATCTTTCGGATCTGAATACTCATACCACAATTAAGAAGGATTACATTGAAATTATGCCAAGTAGCATTCACATCAAAAATTCTATTTTTATCATTTACCTACTCGAGGACGAGCAGGAATTAAGCTTGGGGATGCTTGATACGTCTCCAACGTATCTATAATTTTTGATTGCTCCATGCTATATTATCTTCTGTTTCAGACATTATTGGGCTTTATTATTCACTTCTATATTATTTTTGGGACTAACCTATTAACCGGAGGCCCAACCCAGAATTGCTGTTTTTTTGCCTATTTCAGAGTTTCGCAGAAAAAGAATATCAAACAGAGTCCAAACGGAATGAAACCTTCGGGAACGTGATTTTCGGAACGAACATGATCCAGAGGACTTGGACCCTACGTTAAGAAGTCAAGTAGGAAGCCACGAGGTAGGGGGGCGCGCTTACCCCCCCCCCCCCAGGCGTGCCCTCCACCCTCGTGGGCCCCACGTTGCTCCAACGACGCATTCTTCCTCCTATATATACCCACGCACCCCAAACGATCGGATCTGAGCCAAAACCTAATTCCACCGCCGCAACCTTCTGTACCCACGAGATCCCATCTTGGGGCCTATTCCGGAGCTCCGCCGGAAGGGGCATCGATCACGGAGGGCTTCTACATCAACACCATAGCCTCTCCGATGAAGTATGAGTAGTTTACCTCAGACCTTCGGGTCCATAGTTATTAGCTAGATGGCTTCTTCTCTCTTTTTGGATCTCAATACAATGTCCTCCCCCTCTCTTGTGGAGATCTATTCGATGTAATCTTCTTTTGTGGTGTGTTTGTTGAGACTGATGAATTGTGGGTTTATGATCAAGTTTATCTATGAACAATATTTGAATCTTCTGAATTCTTTTATGTATGATTGGTTATCTTTGCAAGTCTCTTCGAATTATCAGTTTGGTTTGGCCTACTAGATTGATCTTTCTTGCAATGGGAGAAGTGCTTAGCTTTGGGTTCAATCTTGCGGTGTCCTTTCCCAATGATGAGGGGCAGCAAGGCACGATTGTATTGTTGCCATCGAGGATAACAAGATGGGTTTTTAATCATATTGCATGAATTTATCCTCTACATCATGTCATCTTGCTTAAAGCGTTACTCTGTTCTTATGAACTTAATACTCTAGATGCATCTTTGGATAGCGGTCGATGTGTGGAGTAATAGTAGTAGAAGCAAGGTGAGTCGGTCTACTTGTCTCGGACGTGATGCCTATATACATGATCATACCTAGATATTCTCATAACTATGCTCAATTCATCAATTGCTCAATAGTAATTTGTTCACCCACCGTAAAATACTTATGCTCTTGAGAGAAGCCACTAGTGAAACCTATGGCCCTGTGTCTATCTTCCATCATATTAATCTACCAACACTTAGTTATTTCCGTTGCTTTTATTTTACTTTGCATCTTTATTATAAAAATACCAAAAATATTATCTTATCATATCTATCAGATCTCACTCTCGTAAGTGACCGTGTAGGGATTGACATCCCCTTATCGCGTTGGTTGCGAGGATTTATTTGTTTGTGTAGGTGCGAGGGACTCGCGCGTAGCCTCCTACTGGATTGATACCTTCGTTCTAAAAAACTGAGGGAAATACTTACGCTCCTTTTCTGCATCACCCTTTCTTCTTCAAGGGAAAACCAACGCAGTGCTCAAGAGGTAGCAACTACCCCGAGGGTGCCTACTACTATGTGGAGGCCGCTGACGACCAGGAGTAGTTAGGAGGCTCCTAGGCCGGAGGCCTTGCCTTTTCTATCATGTTGCTTTTGTGCTAGCCTTCTCAAGTCAAACTTGTTTAACGTATGTGTGTACTCCGATATTGTTGCTTCCGCTTACTCGTTTGTATTCGAGCTTCTATATTCAAGCCCTCGAGGCCCCTGGCTTGTAATATAAATCTTGTATGACTTTAATTTGTGTCTAGAGTTGGGTTGTGATATCTTCCTGTGAGTCCCTGATCTTAAGTGTACACATTTGCATGTATGATTAGTGTACGATTGAATCGGGGGCATCACAAGCTGGTATCAGAGCCGACTGCCTGTATTAGCCCCTCTTCAACTCCTTGGACGAAGTTGAGTCTAGTCTTTGAAAAACGATCTTACTAACATTGTTGTCTGGCTTACGGGCCCATGTCACAATTGGGTGGTATTAGGACCTTCTATTCCTTGTCTTTCCTCTGGGATTTTGATCTCTCTTCTATTTGGGTTAAATGATTTTTCTAACTCTAACTCTAGGCTCTCATAACTATTTCCTCACCGAGAGCCCCTCATTCCAGATGATGGCATGATTCACCAGAAGATTGTGAAGATACTTTTTGATGTTTTCTCGAGACCCTTGTGCCCTCCGCCTTTGCAATTCCCTATCGCCGATATCCATATGGATAGCTACATACAATTGTCGTCCATACCTTCTTTTCCAATTGCTCTTTTTATTACAAGTTACATCAAAATATTCTCCGACTTTGCAAGAATTCCTTATGGAACTACCTTGAAGTTCTTTGCCGCATGCATACCCTTATGAATAATCCCTCACACTTATCAAGGATTTGTTCATTCCTAGTTATTCATGTGTTTCACAAAATACCCTGAAATACTATTCGACCATCCGAGAATCCTTTGCAACCTATTGCTTTGGAAAGTCATGCGTGCCAGCATTATGGTTAATTCCATATGTCTAGTATTATTGATGAGCGTCCTTTGTCATCGTCATTTTGAGCCTTTGATTCGATATATTTGTGAATGCCCGCAATCATTCGAACTAGAATTCGTTCTTCCGGCCCATACGTCATTCCGGATATGAGCTGGTCCTCGCCAATCAAATTGCCGTCGAATTGTGCCCCTAAGTCTATTCAACTTATCCATCCTTGATCAGAGCATCGGCTTCGGACCCTTTCTTTCAGAAATCACAATTTCTTTGTTATTTAAGCATCAAAATATTTAGATGTTCTATAATCCAATGCCTTGGCATTCTTTTCTTCCTCTGATTGAGTGCCGATACTCACTTCCACCCTGATGTGGTCCACCAGATCCCTTGGTGGATTATTAATCTGACCGTTCCTGCATATTCTCAAAACCTTGAGTTCTTCCCTTGATACATAATGGCTTTGGTAAATTGTATCCCCTGGTTTTGTCAACCATGCTCTGCTTTCGAGCTTGAGTTATTTACCCCTGAAGTTTGTGGTATACGTTCCTAAGATCCCCGGTGGATTGAACCTATGCCTCCTGTCGGTGTCAAAACCGGCGGATCTCGGGTAGGGGGTCCCGAACTGTGCGTCTAGGCGGATGGTAACAGGAGACAAGGGACACGATGTTTTTACCCAGGTTCGGGCCCTCTCGATGAAGGTAATACCCTACTCCTGCTTGATTAATATTGATGATATGGGTAGTACAAGAGTAGATCTACCACGAGATCGTAGAGGATAAACCCTAGAAGCTAGCCTATGGTATGATTGTTGTTCGTCCTACGGACTAAAACCCTCTGGTTTATATAGACACCGGATAGGTTAGGGTTACACAGAGTCGGTTACAATGGTAGGAGATCTACATATCCGTATCGCCAAGCTTGCCCTCCACGCCAAGGAAAGTCCCATCCGGACACGGGACGAAGTCTTCAATCTTGTATCTTCATAGTCTTGGAGTCCGCCAAAGATGATAGTTCGCTATCCGGACACCCCTAGTCCGGGACTCCTCAAGAGCCTCGAACCAGGCTTCAATGACGACGAGTCCGGGCAAGATATTGTCTTTGGCGTTGCAAGGCGGGTTCTTCCTCCGAATACTTCATAGTAGGTTTTGAACACAAGGATAGTGTCCGGCTCTGCAAAACAAGTTCCACATACTACCGTAGAGAGAATAATTTTTGCACAGATCTGCTGACGTATTCCGCGGCGTGACATGACACCACGGCCAGGCCTTTATATGAATCATTTTTTACCGTTCCACCTCAGCGCGTTTAGCGAGGCGGTTTCCCTGGCACGTCTTATCAAAGCATAGATCGTGCCCCCTTATTCCGGGATTCTCATCAATACGGACGTGGGTAACCCATCCGCGCCCTTGATTACGGCGCTTGGGAGATAAGCGAGTTTTACCAGGCTGGCGGGGGACGCATAGCTTCGTCCGTCCATATAAGGGGATAAGGATCCACCTTTTTCACCTACGCCTTCTTCCTCCTTTTCTCATCCATTTCCGCGCACTCGAGCTCCAACGCCCAAGTCCGCACACCCTACCTCGACCTTCTCCAACTATGTCCGGAGCGGGAGGCAGGTGGATGGCCTCCTCCGTCACGGAGGGGCACATCACAAGATTGCGGGAGGCCGGATACTTGTCCGGCGACATCGCGTGTCGGCTACCCGACGAGGGGCAGCTCATACCCACCCCCAGGCCCCATGAGAGGGTGGTGTTCCTCACCCACTTCCTCCGCGGACTAGGTTTTCCACTTCACCCATTTGTCCGGGGGCTCATGTTCTACTATGGCCTGGATTTCCACGATCTGGCCCCAAACTTCATCCTCAATATCTCGACGTTTATCGTCGTGTGCGAGGCCTTCCTCTGCATCCAACCCCACTTCGGTTTATGGTTGAAGACCTTTAGCATCAAGCCGAAGATAGTGGGCGGCCGACAGGCGGAGTGCGGAGGCGCCATGGTGGGCAGGATGCCCAATGTCCTTTGGCTCAAGGGCTCCTTCGTGGAGAAAATAAAGGGGTGGCAATCGGGGTGGTTCTACATCACCGAGCCGCGTGACTCCAAATGGGAGGCGGCCCCCGAATTCAGATCTGGCTCCCCCACACGGCTCTCATCATGGAAATAGACGGGCCTGAAGTGGGGTGATTCGGAAGAGCTGACCGGACTCCAAACCTGTGTCCGAAACCTGGTGGACAAGAAGCTCAAGCTTGTCCACGTAGTCCAGGTCATGCTCATCCGCCAGATTCTCCCATGCCAGCAACGGGCCTTTAATTTGTGGGAGTTCGATCCGGCACAGCACCGAACCTTGAGCCGGCTCTTCGACACTACGTACAAAGATGCCTAGAAGGTGTTGTTCAAGGGTGCCGAAGCCCCCGCATCCGCTAACAAAGATCGCGGATACAGCTCGCAGCGTCAAGCCGGCGAGGTAAGTTATTTTACCCTTTACAGGACTCTTTTTTTCATAGATTGACTCTATGTGGGATCTAAAACTCCCTAATCTTTGACAGGACTGGCTGAAGATGTCCGGACAGATTAACTGCCCGACTCCTTTGCCAGAAGACCCAGCGGACGCCTGATTGACGGGCTGCTGGCTCCGGTACCCCATGTGGTGCCGGACAAGAAGGCCAAGAAGGAGGCCACGGGAACTCGAAGGAGCTCCCGACGCCAGTCTTGTCGATTCTCAAGCGTAATCTTCTCCCGAGGACGAGGAGGAGGAAAAGAAGCCTCTACCCCAGCGGGGGAGGAGAGGAAAAGGAAGGCCGCCCCAACTAGGGAGGCCGGTGGGTCTAAGAAGGGAAGGACCCTTCCTCTGGACTTCTCCAGCAACGTCGACAACAACGAGGAGGAGTGGCCAACAAGGGCCAAGCCCCTGGCGAGATCGTAAGTGTCCGGATACCCATGGCTTTTTCATTGCATAGTGTTCTCTAATGCCGAATAATCATGCAGCCCGCCTAAGGGCGAGCTCAAATCACCGCCGAGCGGGTCCCCGAGTTTCGCCGAAATGGAGAGTACTTCACTTCGGCCGCTTCCTCGCCTCACGCCATGGACGACGCTGAGGTGGTGCCCCAAGGGGGCCCGGTCAAGAGGAGGTGGCGCAGGAGGCGCCGCAAGGCAACCTCCGGACTCAGCTCGAGGGGGCAAGACCCCAGGGCTCTAAGCCCGACCCTCGTCCGGACTCCATGCGGAACCTTCAGCGGTTCGAGTCCGCAAGCGGTCCCTTCGTAAGAAGGGTAAGACACCAGTGTCCTCCGCCCAACCGAGGCACCAGATAAGCATCGGAGGCGCTTAACAGCGCCTCCATCGAGGAGCACCACTTTGTTATGAGTGTGGTGATCCGGACATTCGATCCGCCAAGAGCGGGCTGACCGAAGCCTGTACCAGCCTTCTAACAGGCTTTGAGGTGAGTTTAGAATATGTAAAAATATTACCGCATAGATATTAGCCCCTGATGCTTAGTTCGGTGTTTGGAAAGAAAAGCCGAACTAAGGATCTAAAAAGATATATGCAGGAGTCTAACATAAGTATGTCAATATGGGAATGCAGGCTGCGCTGCTGACCTCTGCCGCACTGACTGCGGAGGTTGATGCATTGAAGCAAAGCCTCGAGCGGTCCGAGAACGAGCTCGGCTTTGCCAAGAAGCAGCTCGAGGACAAGGAAGGTAAGTAATACCTTATTAAAGAAATACCTTATAGAAAGGTTTTGATTGCAAAAAATAACAGGAATAATATGGGTACTGCAGGGCCACGAACGAGGTGGCAACCCTGAAGGAAGCGGTGTCTGCGGCCGAAAAGAAAGCGGCCGCGGAGCGCACTGAGCGAGAGAAGGGGGAGTCACAGCTGGCGGAGGTACGGCAAGAGCTCCAGGCTCTCGTGGAAAAACACGAGAGTTTGGAGCATGACTCGAAGACTCGAGAGTCCGAGCTCGCCTCAGCTCTTGAGAGTGCCAAAGCCGCTAAGGCCGAAGCTCAAAAGGTCCTCCAAGAAATTGAATCAATAAAGAAGATAGCGGCGGGTAAGGCATTCTTTATGCAAAGCAAGCATGTGAAAGTGAATTACCTATTACTTACCCGGATTCGGAGCTCTCCAGGAGCATTCGCAGATCTGCCCCGTAGTGTGTCTGATGCCGCCGCGTTCTTCCGTGCCAAGGAGGGGAGCTCAACGGAGAAGGTGTTCTGGTCTCAGTATGCTGAGGCTGAACGTCCGGTGCCCCTGAGCGACCAACTGAAGCAGCTGGTCGAGCTCCATAAGGTCGCCGAATATGCCATGAAGGGTCTCATAGTTCGGCTGTGGCCATTGGAAGCCATGACTGGGAGCTACTTCGGCTTAGTGCGGCAGCTGGTGGACGCCTGTCCACGGATTGAAGTCATCAAGCGCTCCGTCTGCATTGAAGGTGCCCGTCGGGCCCTTGCCCATGCTAAAGTGCATTGGGGCAAGCTGGACGCGGAGAAGCTTGTGACGAACGGGCCACCGAAGGGCAAGGAATGTACTATGAGGGCCTCCTGAAATGTACTATGAGGGCCTCCTGAAGGGTGCCCGCCGTATAGCGGATGAGTGCTCCAAAGATGTAATTTTCGAATAGACTCAAATTTGTTATCCTGTACGCTAAAAACTTGTTCATATGCGCTAAGCAACGCTTGTTAATTTAAAATATTACCTTCTGTGCGGCCGTTTATCAATTTTGAGAGATGGCAAGTCGTTATTTCAGCCCCATGCCACAGTCTTTGGGGTGTTCGGGATAAACTTGAGCGCTCTTGTTCCCATTCTTGGGTCCTACCGAGGGAGGCGCTCAACGCAACGAACAAGGCAACCGGATTTATAATGCTTGAACACTCTCACTTAGCCATAGAATTCTATAATTTTAAATTTCGGCGAAGCCCCTAGTATTCGGAAGACCGAGTTCGGGGCGCTATCCATGCCTTGGTCGGACAATTCCGGTTCCTCGCTCTAAGCGGCATAAGTCTTTAGGGACCCGAAAAAACCTCTCGAACAGCGACCGGCTCTCGCCCTATCATGACGGTCAGTTTTAGCTTTCTCCACTGAGGTGCTCAACCCAGCTCAACCGGGGCACAATCGCAGTGGTTCTCCCGGTGCTACCTTAGCCGATATAACGGAACGTAAGGTACCAAAACACGGGAGCCTGGCAAACCCAACTATTGACCCAAGACATGATTCGGAGCCGATTCATATAATGCTATAAGTTTGGGGTGCCGCACATGTGAAAGTGTTCGGACTTATCACACCATAATTTTGGGGTACTTAAGCCCCTGGTGTGTTGGCCGTACCAAAGTGTACGGGTGCAACATGTCATGAAATGAACATATATATAGGTAAAAAATGTAATAATAGGCAAGAGCTATATATTGGTTATTAAAAAGAGACTGCAAATAAAAGCAGAACGATACAAATTGTGCGATAAGCAAGGGATGGGACTATTTAACATGCCCCCCTCCAGGGGTAAGCTGCGGGATGGTATGTAAAACAGGTATAATGCTCGTAGTAGAGACCACCTGAACACTCGACGTAGCTTTCTGCTTCTCTGGCTGTTGCATCGTTAGTTCAGAAATTCTAGTGCCAGACAGGACTTCTGGAAAACGGAGTCCTGAAAGTAAGAAAAAATAAAAAAGAAAAAGAATGACACAATCGGGAGCCCCTGGTGCGGTCGAGCCGCATTCTTGGCATGCCGTGGTCGTGCCCCTCCCCTTATGCCCATGGTATCTCCAGAGCGTAGTTATGTACGCTAGTACTGGCTTCGCACTTTCGTGAGGGCTGGGGTTGGGGCCGGATTGCTACGCGTGCTTGAATCGTGCCAGGAGGTCTTGTTGTAGGTTACTCCGGGCGCGCTTGACAGTGTCCGGACGTTTAGTGGACGGACTCAAGAATTTGCTGAGATAGGCTGTTTTGTACCTCCACCGCGAGGGCCGCCGTGTTCTCCTCCGTTCGGAGAGAGCGTTCGGTGTTTCCATTGACCGTGATTACTCCTAGAGGGCCTGGCATCTTGAGCTTGAGGTATGCGTAGTGCGGCACCGCATTGAACTTTGTAAATACGGTTCGTCCGAGCGAGGCGTGATAGCCATCATGAACGGGACTATGTCGAAGATTAACTCTTCGCCGGAAGTTATCCGGGATCCGAAGACCACTTCGAGTGTAATCGAGCCCGCATAATTGGCCTCTACACCGGTATGACGCCTTTAAAGGTCGTCTTTGTAGGTTTAATCCTTGAGGGTCTATGCCCATTTTGCGCCTTTGTATCCCGACACAAGAGGTTCAGCTGCTGCCGCCGTCCATTAGGACTCTAGTGAGGTGAAATCCGTCAATAATTGGGTCAAGAACCAATGCGGCGAAACCGCCGTGACGGATGCTAGTGGGGTGGTCCCTTCGATCGAAGGTGATCGGGCAGGAAGACCATGGGTTGAACTTGGGCGTGGCTCCATCGCATATACGTCCCTTAGCGCACGCTTCCGCTCCCTTTTGGGTATATGGGTTGCGTATATCATGTTCACCGTCCGCACTTGTGGGGGGAAACCCTTCTGTCCTCTATTGTTCGGCGGCCGGGGCTCTTCCTCGTCATCGCTATGCAGCCCCTTGTCATTGAGTTCAGCACTGAGCTTGCCTGCTTGCTTGAACACCCAACAATCCCTGTTGGTGTGATTGGCTGGTTTTTCGGGGGTGCCATGTATTTGGCACAAGCGATCGAGTATTCGGTCCAAGTTGGATGGGCCCTGGGTATTTCTTTTGAATGGCTTCTTCCGCTGACCGGGTTTAGAGCCTCTGAATCCGGCATTGACTGCCGTATTTTCATCATTGTCGCCGTTAATGCGGCGCTTGTTCTTATTGTGACGCGACCTGCCATTGCTGTCCTTGGTATCCGAACTACCAGGGTGTTTAGCCAAGTTGTTGCTTCGAGCTAGCCAGCTGTTTTCTCCCGCGCAAAAGCGGGTCATGAGTGTGGTAAGGGCTGCCATGGATTTCGGCTTTTCCTGTCCTAGGTGTCGGGCTAGCCACTCGTCGCGGATGTTGTGTTTGAAGGCTGCTAGCGCCTCTGCATCCGGACAGTCGACGATCTGATTTTTCTTTGTTAGGAACCGAGTCCAGAATTGTATGGCGGATTCTTCTGGCTGCTGAATTATATGGCTAAGGTCATCGGCCTCTGGTGGTCGCACATATGTGCCCTGGAAGTTATCAAGGAATGTGGCTTCCAGGTCCTCCCAACACCCAATTGATTCTGCTGGCAAGCTGTTAAGCCAATGCCGAGCTGGTCCTTTATGCTTGAGTGGGAGGTATTTGATGGCATGTAGATCATCACCGCGAGCCATGTGGATATGGAGGAGATAGTCCTCGATCCAGACCGCAGGATCTGTGGTACCATCGTATGATTCGATGTTTACGGGTTTAAAGCCCTCAGGGATTTGATGATCCATTACTTCATATGTGAAGCATAGTGGGTGTGCGGCGCCTCTGTATTGGGATATATCACGACGTAGCTCATATGAGCTTTGTCTAATGTGTTCGGCCCGGCCGGAGTTGCAGTATCCGGCGTGACGGTTATCATCACGTGTTGTTGGGCGCCCACGCGATCTGTAGATCGATCTTGTATGCTTTGCCTTATCCTCCAATATATCTCGCAAGTCCGGCGCGTTTTCCCGTGCCTTGGTACTTTTTGAGCAGCGTCGGGGTACGGCTTGAATGGGGGGTCTAGAGGCCTCTCTATCGTGGCCACGGGGTGGCCGGTCTGCCATGTCGTACGCTGGTGACTTGGGTGCTTCCTCCTCTGATCGAGGCAACGGCCTGCGTTTGGGGTAGCTTTTGGAGGGGCGTTCGAGTTCATACTCTTCGCTGCAAGGACTTCATCCATCCGTCGCCTAGCAGGTCTTGGTCAGCTCTAAGCTGTTGCTGCTTTTTCTTGAGGCTGCTTGCCGTGGGCATAAGCCTGCGCTTGAAACGCCCTGTTGGCGGGATCCTCGGGCACGACAAATTTGCCGCCGCCGAGGCTTGCCTCATCTTCTGAGGGAGGCGCATAGTTATTGTCCTCTACCTCTCTTTCTGCCGCACTATCGTGCGGACTTGCTTCTCCCTCCTCCTGCGCTGAGTCCTGCTGGAGGGGGTTGTCTTCGGCACTGTCCGGAGTGTTATTATCTCCCGTGCTGGAATCACCGTTTCTGCTGTGGCGGGATTTAGAGCGGCGCCGCTGACGTCGGCGCTTGGGCTGTTTCTTGGAGGGGTCATCCTCCGCTCTTCCATCGCCATTCCCATCTTTTGGGATGTCCACCATGTATATGTCGTATGATGAGGTGGCCTTCCAGTGCTATGTAGGCGCTGGGTCTTGGTCGTCTCCAGCATCGTCGTCCATACCGTCGATTTCTTCGGAGTCGTAGTCGAGCATGTCGGTTAAATCATCGATAGTAGCTACAAAGTGGGTGGTGGGTGGGCGTTGAATTTCTTCGTCATCCGCATCCCAACCTTCCTGACCATAGTACGGCCAGGGCTCTCCGTATAAAGAGAGAGACTTTAGTGAATTCAGGATGTCGCCAAAGGGCAGTGCTGAAAGATGTCCACGGCGGTGAACTCCATGACCGGCGCCCAATCGGATTCGATTGGTAGGGGCGCGGAGGGTTCGGAGTCCGGAGAGGAGTCCGCACCTTGAGTCACGGTCTTCGCAGCGACAGGAAGGAGTTCAGCTCAATCACCGCCGAGATCGTAGCCCCGAGGCGGTGTCCAACCACTCGTCCCTGATCGGGAATCCGCCCGGATTAAGGGTCGGAGCGGCATCGGTGCGGCCTCGTGGCAATCGTTCGCGGCGAGCTAGATCGTACCCATCGAAATAGTGTGGCACGCTTGGCTGTGGCTTGAATCCGTCGAAGATCAAGTCTCCGCGGATATCGGCCCTATAGTTTAAGCTTCCAAATCTGACCTGATGGCCAGGGGCGTAGCTTTCGATCTGCTCCAGATGGCCAAGTGAATTGCCCGCATGCAAAGCCGCCGAATCGAAGATCTGTCCGGGAGAAAAGTCTCACCCTGGACCGCGTCGTTGTTGATGATCAAGGAGCCACGGGCCTATAGGTGACGACTACGAGGAACTCTCAATGAAAGCACCAATGTCGGTGTCAAGACCGGCGGATCTCGGGTAGGGGGTCCCGAACTGTGCGTCTAGGCGGATGGTAACAGGAGACAAGGGACACGATGTTTTTACCCAGGTTCGGGCCCTCTCGATGGAGGTAATACCCTACTCCTGCTTGATTAATATTGATGGTATGGGTAGTACAAGAGTAGATCTACCACGATATCATAGAGGCTAAACCCTAGAAGCTAGCCTATGGTATGATTGTTGTTCGTCCTACGGACTAAAACCCTCCGGTTTATATAGACACCGGATAGGTTAGGGTTACAGAGTCGGTTACAATGGTAGGAGATCTACATATCTCAGTACGCCAAGCTTGCCCTCCACGCCAAGGAAAGTCCCATCCGGACACGGGACGAAGTCTTCAATCTTGTATCTTCATAGTCTTGGAGTCCGGCCAAAGATGATAGTTCGGCTATCCGGACACCCCCTAGTCCGGGGCTCCCTCACCTCCCCTAATCTGTGTGAACCCGGAATTTTCTATGGGTCATACTCTACTGGTGTTATGTCGGATAAAATTTCAGCGCTACAACTTCTTCGAAAGCGATAAGTGAATGAAAAGTTGTGCGTTGAAGAAGTGGGAGTCGACCTTGAACTTTGTGTTCATGCCCATGGACACGATGTAGATCTTATCATGGAAGCTTCTCTTAAAATTAATTGTCTCCTTAGCATAAATTCATCTTGTATCCATGATTTGGTCCTTTGTGATCATGGTTCTGACCATATTGTTCTTCCTTGATCCCATTTCTCGGACAAGTTAAAGTCCTTGTCTTGTGCAGGTCAATACACCTGTCCAACTTTTATTCTATCCTACCTTCGAGTATTACCCTCTGGTTTCTCGATAATATCACAGACCCATGTTGCATATTATGAGTCTTCATCAAGTATTAATTCTCATTGATTCCGCATGGATTCTGAGTTGTTAATCACTCGAGAACACCGATAAGTGAATCGAGTCCGCACTATGATGCTATAACTCTTAGTAATCTTCTTTACTTACGAGTTGTGTTCGATCATGTCATTCCTAGTTGTCGGTGTCAAAACCGGCGGATCTCGGGTAGGGGGTCCCGAACTGTGCGTCTAGGCGGATGGTAACAGGAGACAAGGGACACGATGTTTTTTCCCAGGTTCGGGCCCTCTCGATGGAGGTAAAACCCTACTCCTGCTTGATTAATATTAATATTGATGATATGGGTAGTACAAGAGTAGATCTACCACGAGATCAGAGAGGCTAAACCCTAGAAGCTAGCCTATGGTATGATTGTTGTTCGTCCTACGGACTAAAACCCTTCGGTTTATATAGACACCGGAGAGGGCTAGGGTTACACAGAGTCGGTTACAATGGGAGGAGATCTACATATCCGACGCCAAGCTTGCCTTCCACGCCAAGGAAAGTCCCATCCGGACACGGGACGAAGTCTTCAATCTTGTATCTTCATAGTCTAGGAGTCCGCCAAAGGTTATAGTCCCGCCATCCGGACACCCCTAATCCAAGACTCCTCAAGAGCCCCTAACCAGGCTTCAATGACGACGAGTCCGCGCATGATTGTCTTCGCATTGCAAGGCGGGTTCCTCCTCCGAATACTTCATAGAAGATTTTGAACACAAGGATTGTGTCCGCTCGCAAAATAAGTTCCACATACCACCGTAGAGAGAATAATATTTACACAAATCCAATCACTGACGTATTCGCAAGACATGACATCACACCACGGCTAAGCCTTTATTCGAATCGTTTTTACTGTCCCACCTCAGCGCACTTACCGAGGCGGTTTCCTTGGCACGTCTTGTCGAAGAAGAGATCGTGTCCCCTTATTCCGGGATTCTCATCAATACGGGCGTGGGTAACCCAACCGTGCCATTAATTATGGCGCTTGGGAGATAAGCGAGTTTTACCAGGCGGGTGGGGACGTGCAGTCTCGTCCGCCCATATAAGGGGATAAGGATCCACCTTTTTCATCTACGCCTTCTTCCTCCTTTGCTTATCCATTTTCGCGCACTCGAGATCCAGTGCCCAAGTCCGCACATCCCACCTCAACCATCTCCAGCCATGTCCGGAGCAGGAGGCAAGTGGATGGTCTCCTCCGTCATGGAGGGACACATCAAGAAGCTGAGGAAAGCCGGATACTTGTCCAATGACATCGCGCACCGGCTCCCAGACGAGGGGCAGCTCATCCCCACCCCCAGGCCCCATGAGAGGGTGGTGTTCCTCACCCATTTCCTCCACGGACTAGGTTTCCCACTTCACCCATTTGTCCAGGGGCTCATGTTCTACTACAGCCTGGATTTCCACGATCTGGCCCCGAACTTCATCCTCAACATCTCGGCATTCATCGTCGTGTGCGAGGCCTTCCTCTGCATCCAGCCCCACTTCGGCTTATGGCTGAAGACCTTCAATGTCAAGCCGAAGGTAGTGGGCGGCCGCCAAGCGGAGTGCGGAGGTGCCATGGTGGGCAAGATGCCCAACGTCCTATGGCTCGAGGGCTCCTTCATAGAGACCATAAAGGGGTGACAATCGGGGTGGTTCTACATCACCGAGCCGCGTGACCCTGAATGGGCAGCGGCCCCCGAATTCCGATCTGGCATCCCCACGCGGCTCACCTCCCGGAAAGAGAAGGGCCTGTCGTGGGGTAATTCGGAAGAGCTGACCGGACTCCAAACCTGTGTCCAAAACCTGGTGAGCAAGAAGCTCAAACTCGTCAACATAGTCCAGGTCATGCTCATCCGCCGGATCCTCCCATGCCAACAACGGGCTTTCAGCTTGTGGGAGTTTAATCCGGCACATCACCGAACTCTGAGCAGGCTCTTCGACACTACATACGAAGATGCTTGGAAGGTGCCGTTCAAGGGCGCCGAGGCTCCCGCATCCGCTACCGAGGATCGCGGGTTCAGCGCGCAACATCAAGCCAACGCGGTAAGCTGTTTTACCCTTTACGGGATACTTGTTTTTCATAGTTTGACCCTATGCGGGATCTAAACTCCCTTACCTTTGACAGGATTGGCAGAAGACGTCCAGGCAGATCAAATGTCCGGCTCCCTTGCCCGAAGACCAGCGGACGCCCGCTGATGGGGGCTGGTTCCGGCACCTTACGTGGTGCCGGAGAAGAAGGCCAAGAAGAAGGCCACGGGAACTCGAAAGAGTTCCCGGCGCCTGGTGGTGTCGGACTCATCGTCCGATGACTCCGAGGCAGACTCCTCCCACGAAAACGAGGAGGAGGAAAGAGAGGTCTCTCCCCCAGCGGGGGAGAGAAGAAAAGGAAGGCCGCCCCAACTGGGGGGGCCGGAGGGTCCAATAAGGGGAGGACCCTTCCTCCGGACTACTCCACCAACACCGACGACGGCGAAGAGGAGTGGCCATCCAGGGCCAAGCCCCTGGCAAAATCGTAAGTATCCGGACACCAGAATAACTCATGGCGTTCCTTTGTTGCACAGTATCTTCTGACGCCGAATATAATCATGCAGTCCGCCCCGAGCCCAGGTCGGCGTGTCGTCGAGTGGCTCCTTAAGCTCGTCGGATGTGAATAGCACTTCACTTCCGGCCGCCTCCTCCACTCGCGCTGCGGATGATGCCGAGGTGGAGTCCCAAAAGGGTCCAAGCCAGGAGGAGGTGGTCCTGGAGGCGCCGCAAGGCGACCTCCCGGACTCCAAGCGCAAAGGGGACAAAACCCCCAAGGGCTCCAAGTCTGGCCCTGGGCCGGACACCGCACCGGAACCTTCAGTGGTTCCGGAGTCCGGCAGGCGCCCCCCTAGTAAGAAGGGCAAGCCTACGACGCCGGTGACCTTCGTCCAATCGGAGGCACCGGATAATCTGCTGGAGGTGCTTAACGGCGCCTCCATCGACGAGGAGCACCGCACTATTATGAGTGGGGTGATCAGAAGGTTCATCCGCCAAGAGCGGGCTGATGAAGCTGTGCCAGCCTTCTAACAAGCTTTGAGGTATGTATTTAAGATATTTAAAAATATTACCGATAGACGGTAGCCTCGATGCTCAGTTTGGTGTTTGGAAAGAAAAGCCAAACCGAGGATCAAAAAGATATACGCAGGAGTCTAACATAAGTATGTCAATATGGGAATGCAGGCTGCACTGCTGACCTCTGCCACACTGACTGCGGAGGTCGATGCATTGAAGCAGAGCCTCGAGTGGTCCGAGAACGAGCTCGGCCTTGCCAAGAAGCAGCTCGAGGATAAGGAAGGTAAGTAATACCTTATGTAAGTATATAAAAAAGACGTGGTTGCAAAAAATGACAGGACCAACGTGAGTATTACAGGGGCCACAACCCAGGTGGCAACCCTGAAGGAAGCATTGTCCAAGGCCGAAGAAAATGCGGCCGTGGAGCGTATCGAGCGAGAAAAGCAGGAGGCGCGGGTGGCGGAGGTGCAGTAAGAGCTCCAGGCTCTCGTGAAAAAAAAACACGAGAGTTTGGAGCTTGACTCAAAGACTCGAGAGTCCGAGCTTGCCTCTGCCCTTGAGAGCGCCAAATCTGCCAAGGCCGAAGCCCAAAAAGGCCTCCAGGAAATTGAGGCGATGAAGAAGATAGCGGCGGGTAAGGCATTCTTTATGCAAAGCAAGCACGTGAAAGTGAATTATTTGTTACTTACCCGAGTCCGGAGCTCTCCAGGAGCATTCACAGATCTGCCCCGCTGTGTGTCCGACGCTGCCGTCTGCTACCGGGCCAAGGAGGGGAGCTCGATGGAGAAGGTGTTCTGGTCTCAGTATGTTGAGGCCGGACACCCGGTGCCCTTGAGCGACCAGCTGAAGCAGCTGGTCGAGCTCCATAAGGTGGCCGAACAGGCCATGAAGGGCCTTATAGTCCGACTATGGCCTGTGGAGGTCATGCCTGGGAGCTACTTTGGGCTGGTGAGGCGGCTGGCGGATGCCTGTCCACGACTTGAAGTCATCAAGCGCTCCGTATGCATCGAAGGCGCTCGTAGGGCCCTTGCCTGTGTTAAAGTGCACTGGGGCAAGATGGATGCTAAGAAGCTGGTGACAGATGGGCCACCGCAGGGCAAGGAGCATCACAAGCCCGAGATGTATTATGAGGGCGTCCTGAAGGGTGCCCGCCTTGTGGCAGATGAATGTTCCAAGGACGTAGTTTTTGAGTAAACTCGCTCGTGTTATCCCGTGCGCTGAAAACTTGTTCATACGCGCTAAGGAACGCTTGTTGAATTTAAAATATTACCTTCTGTGCGGCCGTTTATTAAATCTGAGAGATGGCGAGTCGTAAACTCGCCCCATGCCACGAGTCTTTGGGGTGTTCGGGATAAACCTGCGCTCTTGTTCCCATTATTGGGTCCTTCGAGGAGGCGCCAGACAACTAACAAGGCAATCGGACTATAATGCTTTATCACTCTCACTTAGCCATAGAATTCTATAATTTTGAATTTGGCGAAGCCCTAGTATTCGAAGACCGAGTTAGGGCGCTATCCATGCCTAGGCCGGACAAAGCCGACTCCTCGCCTAAGCGGCATAAGTCTTTAGGGACTCAAAACCTCTCGAACAGCGACCAACTCTCGCCTGTCATGACGGTCAGTTTTAGCTTTCATCGAGGTGCTTAACCCAGCTCAACCGGGCACAATCGCAGTAGTTCTCCCAGCGCTACCTTAGCCGATATAAAGGAACGTAAGGTACCAAAACATGGGAGCCGGGCAAACCCAACTATTGACCCAAGACATGATTCGAAGCCGATGCATATAATGCTATAAGTTCGGGGTGCCGCACTCGTGAGAGTGTTCGGACTTCTCACACCATATTCTGGGGTACTTAAGCCCCTGGTGTATTGGTCGTACCATAACTGAACATATTTACATAAAAAAGGAATGCAATAATAGACAAAAGCTATGTATTGTTTATTCGAAAAGTCTGCGGTAAAAGCAGAACGATACAAATAGTGCGATAAGCAAGAGATGGGACTATTTGACATGTCCCCCTCCAGGGGCGAGCTGCGGGATGATATGTGAAACAAGTATACTGCTCGTTATAGAGACCACCTGGACACTCGACGTAGCTTTCTGCCCCCTGGCTGTTGCATCGTGTGTTCGGCGATTGTACTGCCGGACAGGCCTTCCGGAGAGTGGAGTCCTGAAAGTAAGAAAAAAAAAGAATGACAAGATCGGGAGCCCCTAGTGCGGTTGAGCCGCATTTTGGGCATGCCGTGGTCGTGCCCCTCCCCCTATGCCTATGGTATTTCCAGAGCGTAATTATGTACGCGTAGTACTGGTTTCGCAATTTCGCGAGGGCTGGGGTTGGGGCCGCATTGCTACGCGTGCTCGGAACGTGCCAATCGGTCTTGTTGTAGGTTACTCCGGGTGCGCTTGACGGTGTCCGGACGTTTAATAGCCGGACTCGAGAATTGCCTTGAGAGGCTACTTTGTTGTAACAACCAAACCTCAAAGGATTTGAGTCTCTGTGCTTACCATGCTAGTCCCTGGATCGAATTCGCTAGCACACATAGTATAGATGAATACCAGAATAGCAAGTGCATCATTTATTACAACGTATGATCCAGAATGTATAAAATAAAACAATCTGCATAGCACTTGGCTAGCTTTATTCAATCAAACAGCGGAAAGTAGCAGAAAATAACGATGAGTCCCATCATAGCCCATCGGCGATCTTGAGTGCAGATCGCGACCCTAACGGTACCTTACTCTTCGTCAATATCCTGCAACATGAGACGTTGCAGCCATATAGGTTAATACTTGGAATGTATTGGCAAGTTACACATGAGTAATAATATAGCAGACCTACATGTATATGCATAGTACAACAAAGGAAGGCTTGAGGGTTTATTTTTGCAGAAAGCTGATTTTATCCTCATAACTACCTAATAGTCAAATTTTTATTTAGTTCTTTATTACTACAATTAAATGCACAAGGTTGAGTTGGCAAAATCAACTCCAACCTACCCATTATTAAGTTGCCCACAAATATTATTAAGTGTCACATCTGTCAAGATCATCCAACAAGCAGTAATGGCATAGTGGCTCAGATTTACCCATAACCGGGGCACGGCTAATCATGATTAATTTTAGTACTCTTGAGTTTTGTACGCTTTACCCATCGGACCCAATCCAAGATTGAGACAAAGTCTTTCGAGAAGAGGTTCCCTTAACCACCGACGGCCACATCCCACCTACATATGCTACATCGTCGACACTATCCGGGCAAGGGTTCCAACAAGCGATCAACTAAGCGAGCCCATATAGCCGGTGGCGCACATGGAAGCTACTAGTCACTAAGTCTCGATCTTTTTGAACCTGGGCGGCATTCCACTTAGGGTGCACTCTCATGAGCGCATGGCCTTAGAAAAGGTGCAAGACCCCATGATGCCTTCCCTCAACACCAAGCAATACCACTTCCGCCCAGAGGTGAATTAAATCCTTAATTACTACTCATTTTAGTTATATATATAATCCTCACATAAACTCAATGAATACACGAACCACCCCCGTCTACAAAGCATAGCAAACTACAATTACCACGATTTGCAAAAGACGGGAAGATAGCTCAACAACATAGCCAACATATATAATACTCCTATACATGCATATATTCATAGTGTGATATAACTACATGCATAGAAAATAATAGGTAAAGGATGATCAACATGTAACTTGCCTTGGTTCTGGTTCAGAAAGCCACACTCCTGACAATAGCTCGCGTCGCACTCCGGACAATCTACATGTTTCACACAATTCAACAAATCAATCACCGGAACACGAATAGAACCAAAACAAAACCAACAGCAACAAAAACATTTTTAAAACTCAACAACAAAATCTTAACAGCACCTAAAATGTACTACGGTCACAACGCAAAAAGAATCAATTGCTTCCGATGAACGGTTTGAGAGTTATGGCCTCCGGGAGATTCAATTCAAATTCAAATGAATTCAAATTTGAACAGTGCAAGCATGTGAGATTTTGGTATTGTGATAAACTACTGGTATTTGTGAGTGCATAGGAAAAATAATCACCTAATTTGGACATATAGAATAAAAGTTATAGCTAATTGAAGTTTGAATTGAAAACTGAAAAAGAAACATAAAACTCCTGCACTGTTCGTGCGTGTACTGTAGCTGATTGCCACGTGGCAGTTCGCGATTGGCCGGGAAACCTCCTGTGCGGCGTGCTCACCGTTTACAGAGGATAACGGCGGCGGCTTGGGCGTCGGCGGGGGCGCGTCTCCGGCGGGTTTCCGGCGAAGCCAAGGCTATGGGCGGGTGCCGTGTGGAGTGGCGAAGGTGGTGGTGTTGTTCAACGGCGGCGGGGCGTCCTCTGCGGGCGGCCGTGGCGGGGTAAACGACGGCTGCTCCGGAGCTTCAGCTCGGCAGCGGGTGGTCGCTCCGGCGTGCTGTGGTGCACGGGAACTTGTCAATAACGCGGGTAACCGAGAGGAGGTTCGAAGGAAACAAGTGGCGCGGCTGGAAGAGCTCTTACGACGGCGAGGATGACCGCGGCGGCGGATCATGGAGGTTCTCGGCGAGATCCAAATCGCCCCAGCTAACGCGTGCGACAACGGGAAAGCTCGAGGAGGGGATGCGGTTGTGCGGGGGCGAAAACGTACTCGCCCAGGGAGCCCTAGGGAAGCACGGGGTGGACCTGGCGCACGAGCTCGACTCGGGCTCGGCCGCGGTCGCTCACGGTGCGGCGCGGTCTCCGGCTCGGGGAAGACGAAACAGGGCACGGGGCGGGCGATGCGGGTTTCGGGCGCGGTTCGGATGCGGGTCGGGCACGGGCGGTCCTGGCTGTGGGCGCGATCGCGAGCGAAGCGGGCTGCGGGGCTGGCGGCGTGGGGCGATGGGGCTGGCGGTTGGCTAGGTGGGCAGCGTCGCTGGGTCTTGGGCATGGCGTTGAGCTGCTGTGAGGCGCTGCGCTGCTTTTTTTTTAAACACAGCAGCAGAAAACAAAATAAATAAAATAACATACACAATATAAAATCTAACTAAAAATACCTAGACACACAGTAAAAATAGCCCTATAGCTATAAACTATAGGAACACTAGTTCCAATACTAATGCAATTTTGTAAAATAATTTTGATGCAATAGGCCACTCAAACAGCAATAAAACAATCAAATAAAATATTTTGAAGATTGCAAAAATTACCAGAACATATCAGATCAACTGGAAATAATATTCTGGACATTATGAACATTTTTAAACAGGGGAGAAGTCATGTTATCTCCGCTCCAATAAATTGCCTTTTGTTGCATAATGATTTGAATATTCTGAAAAAGCAAATAATGCAATAAAAATATGATATTCATATGAATGATCTATTAACATCCTAATTTAGGAAAATTGGGATGTTACATTTGTACTTCCACCGCGAGGGCCCCCGTATGCTCCTCCGCTCGAAGAGAGCGTTCGGTGTTTCCATTGACCGTAATGACTCCTCGAGGGCCTGGCATCTTGAGCTTGAGGTATGCGTAGTGCGGAACTGCATTGAACTTTGCAAATGCGGTTCGTCCGAGCGAGGCGTGATAGCCATCATGAACGGGACTATGTCGAAGATTAACTCCTCGCTTCGGAAATTATCCGGGGATCCGAAGACCACCTCAAGTGTAACTGAGCCTGTACCGTTGGCCTCTACACCTGGTATGACGCCTTTAAAGTTCGTCCTTGTGGGTTTAATCCTTTAGGGATCTATGCCCATTTTCGCACTATATCCTGATAAAGCAGGTTCAGGCTGCTGCCGGCGTCCATAAGGACTCTAGTGAGGTGAAATCCGTAAATGATTGGGTCTAGAACCAATGCGGGGAATCCGCCATGGCGGATGCTAGTGGGGTGGTCCCTCCGATCAAAAGTGATCGGGCAGGAGGACCATGGGTTGAACTTTGGGGCGACTGGCTCCAACGCATATACGTCCGTGAGTGCACGCTTCCGCTCCCTTTTGGGTATGTGGGTTGCGTATATCATGTTCACCGTCCGCACTTGTGGGGGAAAGCCCTTCTGTCCCCTATTGTTCGGCGGCCGGGGCTCCTCCTCGTCATCGCTATGCAGCCCCTTGTCACTTTTGCATTTAACTTGCTGCCTGCTTGAACACCCAACAATCCCTGTTGGTGTGGTTGGCTAACTTTTCGGGGTGCCGTGTATCCGCACGAGCGATCGAGTATTCGGTCCAAACCGGACGGGCCCGGAGTATTTCTTTTAAATGGCTTTTATGCTGACCGGTTTAGAGCCTCGAATCCGCATTAACTGCCGATCCTCAAGATTATCGCCGCACGCGACGCTTGTGCTTGTTGCGACGCGACCTGCCATTGCTGTCCTTGGTATCCGAATTACCAGGGCTCTTGGTCATGTTATTACTACAAGCTAGCCAGCTGTCTTCTCCCGCGCAAAAGCGGGTCATGAGTGTTGTGAGGGCTGCCAAGGATTTCAGCTTTTCCTGTCCTAGGTGCCGGCAAGCCATTCGTCACGGATGTTATGTTTGAAGGCTGCGAGGGCCTCTGCGTCCGGACAGTCGACTATTTGATTTTTCTTAGTTAGGAACCGTGTCCAGAATTGTCTGGCCAATTCCTCTGGCTACTGAATTATGTGGCTTAGGTCATCGGTGCCTGGTGGTCACACATAGGTGCCCTGGAAATTGTCGAGGAATGCGGCTTCCAGGTCCTCCCAACAACCAATTGACTCTGCTGGCAAGCTGTTAAGCCAATGCCGAGCTGGTCCTTTAAGCTTGAGTGGGAGGTATTTGATGGCGTGTAGATCATCACCGTGGGCCATGTGGATATGAAGGAGATAATCCTCGATCCATACCGCAGGATCTGTTGTGCCATCGTATGATTCGATGTTTACGGGTTTGAAACCCTCGGGGATTTGATGATCCATTACTTCATCTGTGAAGCATAGTGGGTGTGCAGTGCCTCTGTACTGGGCTATATCACAACGTAGCTCAAATGAGCTTTGTCTACTGTGTTTGGCCTGGTCGGAATTGCCATATCCGGCAAGACGGTTATCGTCACGCGTCGTGGGGGCTCCCACGCAATCCGTTGATCGATCTTGTTCACCTTGCCTTGTCCTCCAATATATCTCGCAAGTCTGGCGCATTTCCCGGTGCCTTGGTATTCTTTGAGCGACACCGGGGTGCGGCTTGAGTGGAGGGCCGAGAGGCCTCTCTGTCGCGGCCACGAGGTGGCCGGTCGGCCGCGTCGTGCGCTGGTGATGTAGGTTTAGGTGCTTCCTCCTCTAATCGGGGTAGCAGCCTGCGCTTTGGGTAGCTCTTGGAGGGGCGTTCGAGTTCGTACTCTTCTGCTGCAAGGACTTCAGTCCATCTGTCGGCTTGCAAGTCTTGGTCAGCTCTAAGCATTTGCTGTTTTTTCTTGAGGCTGCTCGCCGTGGCCATAAGCCTGCGTTTGAAACGCTCTTGTTCGACGGGATCCTAAGGCACGACAAATTCGTCGTCGTCGAGGCTTGCCTCGTCTTCAGAGGGAGGCATGTAATTATCGTCCTCTACCTCTCCGTCTGCCGCTCTCTCATGAGGGCTGGCTTCTCCATCCTCCTGTGCTGAATCCTGCTGGAGGGGGTTGTCTTCGGCACTTTCCGGGGTGTTATTATCTCCCGTGCCGGAATCGCCGTTTTTGCTTTGGCGGGATTTAGAGCGGCGCCGCTGACGCCGGCGCTTAGGCTGCTTCTTGGAGGGGTCATCCTCCATTGTTCCATCGCCCTTCCCTTCTTTTGGGGTGTCCACCATGTATATGTCATACGACGAGGTGGCCTTCCAGTGCCCTATAGGTGCTGGTTCTTGGTCGTCTCCTGCATCGGCGTCCATACCGTCGATGTCTTCGGAGTCGAAGTCGAGCATGTCGGTTAAATCATCGACAGTGGCTATGAAGTGGGTGGTGGGTGGGCTTTGAATTTCTTCGTCGTCCGCATCCCAACCTTGCCGACCATAGTCCGTCCAGGCTCTCCGATAAAGAGAGACATTAGTGAATTCAGGATGTCGCCGAAGGGCGAGTGCTGAAAGATGTCCGCGCGGCGAACTCCATGATCGGCGCCCAATCGGATTCGATTGGCAAGGGCGGGAAGGTTCGAGTCCGGAGAGGAGTCCGCACCTTGAGTCACGAGCCGCAAAGCGACAAGGCTGGTGTTCGCTCGATCGCCAGAGATTGCAGCCCCGAGGCGGTGTCCAGCCACCCGTCCTCGACGGCTTGATCGGCCCGAGCTAAGGGTCGAAGCGGACAATGGAGCGGCCTTCAGGGCACTGTTCGGCGGCAGAGCTAGATCATGCCCATCGTGACAGTGCGGCGCGCTCGGCTGTGGCTCGAACTCATCGAAGATCAAGTCGCCGCGGACGTTGGCCGTGTAGTTCAAACTTCCAAACCTGACCTGATGGCCAGGGGCGTAGCTTTTGATCTGCTCCAGATGGCCAAGCGAATTGGCCCGCAGTGCAAAGCCGCTGAATATGAAAAGTCTAATCTGTCCGGGGAGAAAAGTCTCATCCTAGACCGCGTCGTTGTTGATGATCGGAGGAGCCATCGGGCCTAAAGATGACGACACAGAGGAACTCTCAATGAAAACACCAATGTCGGTGTCAAAACCGTCGGATCTCGGGTAGGGGGTCCCGAACTGTGCGTCTAGGCGGATGGTAACAGGAGACAAGGGACACGATGTTTTTACCCAGGTTCGGGCCCTCTCGATGGAGGTAAAACCCTACTCTTGCTTGATTAATATTGATGATATGGGTAGTACAAGAGTAGATCTACCACGAGATCAGAGAGGCTAAACCCTAGCTAGCCTATGGTATGATTGTTGTTCGTCCTATGGACTAAAACCCTCTGGTTTATATAGACACCGGAGAGGGCTAGGGTTACACAGAGTCGGTTACAATGGGAGGAGATCTACATATCCGTATCGCCAAGCTTGCCTTCCACGCCAAGGAAAGTCCCATCCGTACACGGAACGAAGTCTTCAATCTTGTATCTTCATAGTCCAGGAGTCCGGCCAAAGGTTATAGTCCGGCAATCCGGACACCCCTTAATCCAGGACTGCCTCACTAGTCAATTGACTACATCCTCATCGTCATGCTAAAGCTTGACCGTGCTACCTATGTCCTTCATCCTCGGAACACCAACCCGACAGTGTGCTAAGCTACATCGAGCTTTGAACATCATATTTTCTCTCTTGAAAGGAAAATTTGATTCTGAGCTTGCAATCTTATCTGTGGTTCCGATAACCTTTCGCTTCATCATTCCTTTTGCTTGATGTCGTCGATGATCGATTGCATCTTCATGAAACCTCTCGACAAATGTGTCGTGCTCATCATCAACATTCTGAGCTCATCTAGGATATCAATCAAATTCATGATGGGAAATACAATCTTTGCCCCTCGATGAATTGTGTTATCGCTGACAACTTTATTGCCTTCCCTCCAACACAAACTTGTTCATGTTATGGAGCTCCTTGCTATCCAGCTTATGTTATGTTCTACCTTGGAGTATTACCGTATTTTATGTCAAAGATGTTGTGAGAGTTACCCCATCGCTTATGATTTCTTGATATAGTAATACTTATCACTATCTCCATTCATTTCTTTGTCCCCATGTTGTTTCTAACCGGAATACCGACAATTGAACTATGATGAGTGAATTCAAAAGTTCTAGCAACCCTATTGCTTTGAAGTGAATGATTGATAGTTTCACTCTAAGTCTTTTGGTTATTGAATCACCATTCTAACATTGATCGTGCTACTTGGTCCATATTTCCAGGTGCACTTTCATTCAATGTTTAATTGTGGATGTTCTCCTAGAACATAATTCACTTTATACTTTGGTGTGTACAATGCTATCACCTTGTTCACTTAATTCTGGAAATCCATGTTGTGGAAATCTTGACGACTTTTTGCTGAGCCCGTCGGCCACATCCTCATATTTTCCTTGGTGAAATTGTATGACTTATTCTAGAAGTTGTTCCTGATGGGTACTTTGTATTCCCAAAGTCTGACCTTTACCTGATGACTATGTCCACTCTATCCCGAATCATGTTTGTGGTGATCCAAATATCCACAAGAACATTGGAAGCGCAATGCTAAATGTTTCTTGATCAATTATCCAAACACCATTGTATGTGTAACATCATGAGTTTCCTCGCCCCTTTATCTAGTTGGTTATCTACTTGTTATCCTCTTATGGATGGGAAATATATACTCTTGATACTCGGGCATAAACACATTTTCCTTTCCGTTGTTCTATTTAAACCTCATAATCACAATTTCCTTTCCATTTTTTGTTTAACCTTTCTTGTGATCTATATGATATAATCTGTAACAAATCACTACTTATGTATGGACCTTGGTGTACAACTCAGTCAGTAAGACCCTATTACTATTGTTTATAACATTCCGGTAACCGCCGGTGGACGAGAACTTTGCCTATTGGTCCGCCTCGTTTCTGCGAGAAGGAAATGGTTCTCTTCTTCCCTCACCCTTGGTACCGACGTTGTTGCCAACATAATTGACATGCTATCCTCTGACCTGCCTTTCTATCATGACCGTGCAAAATGTCAGCGTCCTTTCTACTTTTAACCCTCATGGTGGGCCCATAACCCATAGCTCCACAGGATCGAAACCTGACTCATGTGCATCCCTATTTCCAAAGTTATTCCACACACTTGGCTTCGTAGGTAAATCACAAGCCACCTTCCTAGAAATGATCTACACTAGTACCAAATGCAATAATTATTTCTTTGCTCTGAACCCCCTTTCACCTTTTGATTAGGCATCAAAAGATTGCCTGCCCGTTCGAAACTTCTCATGGTACCTTCATACTTTGCTCTCAATATTTTCTTACATTTCAGTTGGAGAGTTACTTTCCGCCACCTTCCCTGGTGTTATCTACCAGATAAGAAACCGTCTAGAGTTCTATTCTTCCGAATTTACCCCTAATCCTTTATGTAAGTATGATGAAGATTCTGAAGGAAGAATGACAACTTTGTCATGATGCACCGATAGAGAGAAAAGGAAGACTTCAATGCCATGGTTCGACCTCTTCGAGAAGAGAAACCAAGAACGAGAAGATCCTTTAGAATTTCGTAACCAGAACTTTTCCCCCTTACTCCACCTCTTAAATCTCGGGGCGAGATTTCTTGTAGTGGAGGAGATTTGTAACACCCCGGTAATCATGCTACAGTAGTCTCCCCCTAATGGTGCCATGTCATCAAGCTTTACTAAGTCAATTGTCACTTAATAAAATCAAAGTCAAATTCGAATTGAAATTGCAAGTCAAATTATTATTTCTTCAAGCAGTGAAACAAAATTGTTTTGAATATGTCATAATATTCCAAGCAATGTAAAGATAAGACAAACTCCATTTGGATGCCCAAACTATCCCTGGTAATTATTTTAGGGGTCCCACAACATTTAATTTTGGCCTTTCTAAATTAAAAGAATATTTGAATGACTCCATTTAACCTCCAACTTTTTGTGCCACCTTGTGGTGTTGACTAGAATTTAAGAGCAGAATTTCGTGTTAAAAAACGTTTGTTAGCAAAACTAAATGAAAAACTGTGGAGAAATTCAAAGCAAAAAATAAAAAATTGTAGAAGAGAAAAAGGACCTAAAGATCTACTATGCACATGGGCCTAATGACCCACAAGTATAGGGGATCAATCGTAGTCCTTTCGATAAGTAAAAGTGTTGAACCCAACGAGGAAATGACAAGCGGTTTTCAGCAAGGTAATGTTTGCAAGAACTTAAATTGTAAGTAACGAGTAGTTTGATAGCAAGGTAATTTGTAACGAGCAAGTAACGGTAATGGTAACAAAAGTGCAGCCAGGTAGCCCAATCCCTTTGAGGCAAAGGACTGCCCAAAACAGTCTCTTATGATAAGCAAAGCGTTCTTGAGGGTACAAGGGAATTTCATCTAGCCACTTTCATCATGTTGATTGGATTTGCGTTCACTACTTGATAATTTGATATGTGGGTGGACTGGTGCTTAGGTGTTGTCCTTACTTCAACAAACCTCCTACTTATGATTAACCCCCTCACAAGCATCCGCAACTATGAGAAAAGTATTAAGATAAAATCTGACCATAGCATTAAACTTTTGGATCCAAATCAGTCCCTTACGGAATAGCGCATAAACTAGGGTTTAAGCTTCGATCACTCTCGCAACCCATCATCTAATAACTACTCCACAATGCATTCCCTTACGCGAAAATATGGTGAAGTGTCATGTCGACGTTCACATGAGACCACTAAGGGAATCACAACATACATATAATCAAAATATGGAACACATATCAAGTTCACATGATAACTTGCAACAAGATTTCTCCTGTGACCTCAAGAAAAAAAGTAACTAATCACAAATGGTAATCATGCTCAAGATCAGAGGGGTATTAAATAGCACAATGGATCTGAACATATAATCTTCCACCAAATAAACCATATAGTAATCAACTACAAGATGTAATCAACACTACTAGTCACCCACAAGTACCAACCTATAGTTCCAGCACAAAAATTGAACACAAGAGATGAACTAGGGTTTGAGAGGAGATGGTGCTGTTGAAGATGTTGATGGAGATTTCCCTCCCCAAGATGGGAGAGTTGTTGATGATGATGATGGCGATGATTTCCCCCTCTGGGAGGGAAGTTCCCCCGGCGGAATCGCTCCGCCGGAGGGCAAAAGTGCACCTGCCCAAGTTCCGCCTCGAGACGGCAGCGCTTCGTCCCGAAAGTTCTCTCCTTATTTTTTCTAGGTCAAAATCACTTATATACCAGAAGATGGGCGGCAGAGGTGGGCCGAGGAGGGCACAACCCACTGGGGCGCGCATGGGCTCCCTGGCGCGCCCAGGTGGATTGTGCGCACCTGGTGGGCCCCATTTGGTAGTTATTTGCTCCAATAATTCTCATTTATTCCATAAAAATTCCTTGTGAAGTTTCAGCTCATTTGGAGTATTGCAGAATAGGTGGCCGGAGTAGCCTTTTCAGGTCCAGATTCCAAGCTGCCGAAATTCTCTCTCTTTGTGTGAACATTGCATATTATGAGAGAAAAGGCATTAGAATTACTCCAAAAAGCATTATTATGCATAAAAACATTGTAAATAACAGTAGGAAAACATGATGCAAAATGGACGTATCAACTCCCCCAAGCTTAGACCTCGCTTGTCCTCAAGCAAAAACCGAAATCGATGTCCACATGCTTAGAGAGAGGTGCCGATAAAAACAAAATACGGACAAAGAAGCATCATGTATATTATTATAACAGCAACAAACTTTAAGATAAAACTTTATCATAGAACTTCTATCATAGACTTCTCATGAACATGTAACAATTCATCACAAAATCGAAGTATAAAGCATAAACTCTATTGAAAACGAACAAACTATGTTCTTAGTCAACTTTGCAACTACAATTCATCATCTTGTCAGGAAGGGTCAGGTATCAGATCCTTTTTGGCAAGTCCACATACTCAACCATCATATAGTCTTCTATGATTGCTAACACTCACCGCATACACATGAGCAAAACAATTCAACCGGACACATAGAAAGATAGGGGCTTATAGTTTCGCCACCCAACATACTCACCTCGAGGGTGATGTCAACAATAATAACTCATGCTACCCATATCCAACTGGATATATGTTCCTAGATCTTTCCTCACCACATGATGCTTGCCAAAAGAGAAAATAAAAAGGAATAGACAGAAGCACTTTGACTCTTGCATAAAAAGTAAATACACAAAAGTAAAAGATAGGCCCTTCACAGAGGGAAGCAGTGGTTGCATTCGCTTTTTGTTTGTATGCTCAATCCCTTAGTGCAAAAGAACGTCATGTTGTATTACCGCTGATGATAGCAACCTTTATTATGCAGTCTGCCGCTTTTATTCTTTGCCATCACAAGTTCGTACAACACTCAATTTTCTCTTACACTAAATGATCTAACACTTTTAGAAGCAATTTTTATTGCCTTATTGCACCGATGACAACTTACTTGAAGGATCTTACTCAATCCTTAGTTAGGTATGGTGGACTCTTCAAAATAAGATTTGGGTTTAAGGGTTTTTGGATGCACAAGTAGTATCTCTACTTAGTATGGAACTTTTGGCTAGTAAAGATGGGGGGCAAACACCACATGTTGAAGGATCTATGACAATATAACTTCTTTGTGAATATGAACAAACATAAATCATTACGTTGTCTTCCTTGTCCAACGTCAACAATTTTGGCATATAATATTTTGATGGGGCTCACAATCCCAAAAGATTTCCAAGATAGTATATTTGCATGTGAATCTTCTCTTCCCTTATTAATTCTTTCATGAATTGCATCATTGACCAATGCTATGTTTGTCAATCTCCAATAAAATTTTCTACTTATACTCTTCCTTATGTGATGTCATTACTTACCATAAGATTAGCATATGATCTTTTTCATTTATTTCCTTTCTTTTTATTGAACAAGAAAGTAAAGAAAACAAAACTCAAAGTAAACTTTATTATATATCTCGCACACGATTACAAAGATAGATCACTAAGCAAACTCTCAAAAATAAAGGATCAAACTAAACTTTTATTCATCTAAAGCAAAAGAAAACTATGGATCTAACTAAGGTAAGTAAAGGCAAAAGATAGTGGAGGTGATATGATACCGGGGCACCTCCCCCAAGATTGGCACAATCCAAGGGGAGTGCCCATATCTTATAATCAATTTTCTTTTGGTGATGAAGAAGGAGAAGGTGGTGATGAAGTGGTAGCGATCTTGTCCTTGGGTTTCCATGGCAGAGGCTGACCATCATAAGAGGAGGAGTGAGTCTCTTGGGTCCTGCAACTGGCATCCAAACTCATACCTTTTAACCTTGCCTCATATTCAAAGACTTGGTTTTGGAGGTCGTAGATCTGGCTCTAGAGGAAGTTGATTTGCTCGTTGAAGGTGAAGATGATGTCCTTCATGGACTTGCCATCCACCTTGAGATCACGGGTGTAGTCTGCGATCATGAGGTGATCGGTACTGAGTCCACGTTCCACCATCCCCTTGCACCGAAAGACTTCCTACTCCATAGCTTCAAGCCTAGCCTCCACGGATCCAGTCCACTTGGGGCCTTGCATATCACGGATGTGGAGCACTCCCTCACGCATATGGATAGCTTGAGGATGCTGCATCACCTCCCGCAAATATGGATTGATGACATTCTCGAAGAACTTGTCCTTGGAGGAGCTTGAAGCAGCCACGGTGGATTAGATCTGTCAGAAAACAGCAAGAAAAGAAAACAGAAGATTTCTCCGCGATACGGAGGTCAATAGGTTTGGGGGTTATATAACGATTTTTTTATCATGGGAAACAAGAAAACGGAAGAAAAATGGAGTCCGGAAGGTACCCGAGGTGGGCACAACCCACCGGGGCGCGCCTGGTTGCCAGGCGTGCCCTGGTGTCTTGTGCCCACCAAGGGTGCCTTCCTGGTTGTTTCTTATTTTCCTAATTTTTGTTATATTCCAAAATGGACAGAAAATATTTTGCGGATTTTTCGGAGTCCGTTTACTTACCGTAACATGTACCTCCTCTTTTTCACGATTTTGGAGTGTTCCGGAAGGTTTCCTTTATGTGTTCTTCCGGTGTCATAGTTTGGATAATATTACGTTCAACATTAATGAGCGTACCTGATATATAATGTTTTACTCGTTGCCCATTAACAACCTTCGGGTTAGTACCTTCGGCATTATTTATTTTGATGGCTCCAGATCGATAAACCTCCTCCATAACATAGGGTCCTTCCCATTTGGAGAGGAGTTTGTCTGCAAAGAATCTGAAACGAGAGTTATACAAAGGAACATATTCTCCAACCTTGAACTCACGCTTTTGGATTCTTTTATCATGCCATCTTTGAACCTTTTCTTTAAATAATTTGGCATTTTCATAAGCTTGGGTTCTCCATTCATCTAGTGAGCTAACCTCTTTTCACTAGCAAGTTCGAAATCATAGTTGAGTTCTTTGATTGCCCAATATGCTTTATGTTCTAACTCAAGAGGCAAATGAAAAGCTTTTCCATAAACCATTGTATAAGGAGACATACCCATAGGATTTTTATAAGCTGTCCCATAAGCCCAAAGTGCATCATCTAATTTATTAGACCAATTCTTTTGAGGCCTATTGACAGTTTTTTGTAATATTAACTTTATTTCTCTATTGCTAAGTTCATCTTACCACTAGACCGAGGATGATATGGTGATGCAATTCTATGGTTAACATCATATTTAGCAAGCATTTTATGAAAAGCACCATGAATAAAGTGTGGACCACCATCAATCATTAAATATCTAGGGACTCCAAACCTTGGGAAAATGACTTCCTTAAGCATCTTAAGAGAGGTGTTGTGATCAGCACTACTAGTTGGAATAGCTTCTACCCACTTAGTAACATAATGAATAGCAACCAAAATATGTGTATACCCATTAGAGGAAGGAAAATGTCCCATTAATCAAATCCCCAAACAACAAATGGTTCAACAGCAAGTGAATAATTCATAGGCATTTCTTGACACTTACCAATATTTCCAATTCTTTGACATTTGTCACAAGATAAAAAAACTTACAGGCATCCTTGAAGAGATTAGGCCAATAAAAACCAGATTGCAATACCTTGTGAGCAGTTATATCTCCCGCATGATGCCCTCCATAAGTTTCGGAGTGGCATTTCCGTAAGATTTATCCTTGTTCATGCTAAGGTGCACAACGTCTAATAATACCATCCACTCCTTCTTTATAAAGATGAGGGTCATCCGAAAAGTTATATCTTAAATCATAGAAGAGTTTTTTTCTTTTGTTGGTATGTGAAGCTAGGTGGTATATATTTAGCAACAATGTAATTTGCATAGTCAGCAAACCAAGGAGTGTTATGAGAAACATTTATTGCAGCTAATTGTTCATCATGAAAACTATCATTAATAGGTTGTGGGTCATCAAGAATATTCTCTAACCTAAACAAGTTATCAGCTACGGGGTTCTCAGCTCCTTTTCTATCAGTGATATGTAAGTCAAATTCTTGTAGCAAAAAAACCCACCTAATGATTCTAGGTTTAGCATCTAAATTTAAGTCAATATCTTTTCCATAAGGTATTTTATAGCAGCATGATCGGTGTGAACAGTCACTTTAGAATCAACAATGTAAGATCTAAATTTATCACAAGCAAACACGACTACTAAAAATTCTTTTTCAGTGGTAGCATAATTGCGTTGGGCACTGTCTAGAGTTTTACTAGCATAATGAATAACATTTAATTTCTTATCAACTCTTTGTCCTAGAACAGCACCAACAACATAGTCACTAGCATGACCGAGGAAACTACGAATACCTTTGATATCTTTAGGACATGGAATTTTCTCAATTGCATCAACTTTAGCTTTATCCACCTCAATACCTCGTTCAGAAATTTTATGCCCCAAGACAATACCTTCATTAACCATAAAGTGGCACTTCTCCCAATTCAAGACAAGATTAGTTTGCTCGCATCTCTGCAATAATCGATCAAGGTTGCTTAAGCAATCATCAAAAGAAGTTTCATAGACGGAAAAATCATCCATGAAAACCTTAACAATGTTTTCACAAAAATCAGAGAATATAGCAGTCATGCATCTTTGAAAGGTAGCAGGTGCATTGCATAAACCAAAAGGCATGCGTCTATAAGCATAAGTTCCAAAAGGACAAGTAAAGGTGGTTTTCTCTTGATCAGGTGTGAGACATGTATTTGAGAAAAACCGGAGTATCCATCAAGGAAGCAAAAATGTGTGTGCTTTGACAATCTTTCTAACATTTGATCAATAAAAGGCAGAGGGTAATGATTTTTTCTAGTAGCTTTATTTAATTTTCTAAAATCAATTACCATTCTATAGCCAGTGAGAATTTTTTGTGGAATAAGTTCATTCTTATCATTAGGAACAACAGTAATACCTCCCTTTTTAGGGACACAATGCACGGGACTTACCCATCTACTATCAGCTATGGGATAGATTATACCTGCTTCCAGAAGCTTCAGTATTTCCGTTCTTACCACTTCTTTCATTTTAGGATTTAGACGTTGTTGGTGATCAACAACGAGTTTAGCATCAGGCTCCATATTAATTTTGTGCCGACAGAGAGTGGGACTAATGCCCTTTAAATCATCAAGAGTATATCCAATAGCAGCTCGGTGCTTCTTCAGAACCTTCAATAATCTTTGTTCTTCATGTTCTGAAAGGTTAGCACTAATAATAGCAGGATATATCTTTTTCACATCAATATAAGCATATTTCAAAGTGTCTGGCAATTGTTTTAATTCAAACACAGGATCACCTTTAGGTGGAGGAGGACCTCCTAGAGTTTCAATAGACAAATTGTGTTTAAGCAGAGGACGTCGTTCAAAGAAAATTTTATCTATTTCATTTCTTTCATGCATATGCATATCATTTTCATAGTCTAGCAAATATTGTTCCAGAGGATCAGTAGGAAGCACAACAATAGAAGCAATACCAATTATGTCATCCTTACTAGGCAATTATTTCTTATGATGCTTTCTAGTAAACTTAGAAAAATTAAACTCGTGAGAATCATCACCAAAACTAACACCGACAGTTTGCTTCTTGCAATCTATTTTAGCATTACGGTGTTCAAGAAAGGTCTACCAAATATAATGGGACAAAATTCATCTTGTGGGGAACCAAGAACAAGAAAATCAGTAGGGTATTTTATTTTCCCACACAAGACTTCAACATCTCTAACAATCCCAAGTGGTGTAGCAAGTTTAATAGTAACATCTATGTCTTCTATTTCATCGGGTGCTATATCATTCATAATTTCTTGATATAAGGAAAAAGGAATAGCACTCACGCTAGCACCTATGTCGCATAAACCATGACAACAGTGATCTCCTATTTTAACTGAGATAACAGACATGCCAACAACAGGTCTATGTTTATCCTTTTCATCGGGTTTGGCAATTCTAGCAGCTTCATCACAGAAGTAAATAACATGCCCATCTATATTTTCAACCAGGAGATCTTTAACCATAGCAACACTAGGTTCTACTCTGATTTGTTCAACAGGTTTGAAAGGTCTAATATAACTTTTGTTGACTACTGTTGAAACTTTAGCATGTTCCTTTATCTTAACAAGGAAATGTGATTTTTCAATATAAGCAGTAGGAACAACTGGATCAACATTATAAATAATAGTTTCATCTTTAGCTATTACCGGTTCTTTAATTTCTTGTTTGATAGGTGGGTGATATTGAAACCACTTCTCCTTAGGGAGATCAACATGAGTAGCAAATGATTCACAAAAGGAGGCTACTATTTCAGAGTCAAGTCCATATTTAGTGCTAAATTTTTGAAAAGCTTCGGTATTCTTAAAAGATTTAACACAATAATACTTGAGCTTAATACCTGACTCTTTACCTTTGTCGAGTTCCCAATCTTCAGGGTTGCGTTTAATTCTTTCTAAAAGATCCCACCAGAAGTCAATAGTCTTCTTCATAACTGAACCAGTACAAGAAGTATTGAACATGGATCGATCAGTTGGGGAACATAGTATTTCAAAAAAATTCCTACGATCACGCAAGATCTATCTAGGAGAAGCATAGTAACGAGCATGGAGAGTGTGTCCACGTACCCTCGTAGACCAAAAGCGGAAGCGTTTAGTAACGCGGTTGATGTAGTCGAACGTCTTCATGATCCAACCGATCCAAGTACCGAACGCATGGCACCTCTGTGTTCAGCACACGTTCAACTCGATGATGTCCCTCGATCTCTAGATCCAGTTGAGGATGAGGGAGAGTTCCATCAGCACAATGGCGTGGCGACGGTGATGATGAAGTTACCGGCACAGGGCTTCGCCTAAGCACTACGACGATATGACCGAGGTGTTAACTGTGGAGGGGGGCGCTGCACACGGCTAGGAACAATTGATGTGTATTCCAGGGGTGCCCTCCCCATGTATATAAAGGAGGGAGAGGGAGGGAGGCAGCCTAGGGCACGCCCAAGTAGGAGGAATCCTACTTGGCCCCCTAGTCCAATTCGGCCCCCCTACCATAGTTGGACAAGGGGGAACGGAAGGAGGGGGGAGCGGAAGGAAGTAGGAGTCCTACTTCATACTTTCCTTTTCCTCCTCTCCTTTCCCTTTCTCCCCACGTGGCTGGCCCTATAGGGGGCGCACCAGCCCCTTGTGGGCTGGTGTGTTCCCTTACTTGGCCCATTAAGACCATATCTTTGCCGGGGGTTGCCCGGAACCCCTTCCGGTGACCCGGTATCATCCGGAACACTTCCAGTGTGATGACCCACAAGTATAGGGGATCTATCGTAGTCCTTTCGATAGGTAAGAGTGTCGAACCCAACGAGGAGCAGAAGGAAATGACAAGCAGTTTTCAGTAAGGTATTCTCTGCAAGGACTGAAAATATCAGTAACAGATAGTTTTGTGATAAGGTAATTCGTAACGGGTAACATGTAACAAAAGTAAATAAGGTGCAGGAAGGTGTCCCAATCCTTTTTGTATCAAAGGACAAGCCTGGACAAACTCTTATATGAAGAAAAGCGCTCCCGAGGACACATGGGAATTATCGTCAAGCTAGTTTTCATCATGCTCATATGATTAGCGTTCATTACTTTGATAATTTGATATGTGGTTGGACAGGTGCTTGGGTACTGCCCTTCCTTGGACAAGCATCCCACTTATGATTAACCACTCTCGCAAGCATCCGCAACTATGAAAGAATAATTAAGGTAAACCTAACCATAGCATGAAACATATGGATCCAATCAGCCCCTTAGGAAGCAACGCATAAACTAGGGTTTAAGCTTCTGTCACTCTAGCAACCCATCATCTAATTATTACTTCCCAATGCCATCCCCTAGGCCCTAACAATGGTGAAGTGTCATGTAGTCGACGTTCACATAACACCACTAGAGGAAAGACAACATATATCTCATCAAAATATCGAAAATACCAAATTCACATGACTACTTATAACAAGACTTCTCCCATGTCCTCAGGAACAAATGTAACTACTCACAAATATTATTCATGTTCATAATCAGAAAGGTATTAATATGCATAAAGGATCTGAACATATAATCTTCCACCGAGTAAACCAACTAGCATCAACTACAAGGAGTAATCAACACTACTAGAAACCCATAGGTACCAATCTGAGGTTTTGAGACAAAGATCGGTTACAAGAGATGAACTAGGGTTCGAGAGGATATGGTGCTGGTGAAGATGTTGATGGAGATTTGAAGGAAATATGCCCTAGAGGCAATAATAAAGTTATTATTTATTTCCTTGTTTCATGATAAATGTTTATTATTCATGCTAGAATTGTATTAACCAGAAACTTGATACATGTATGAATACATAGACAAAAGGAGTGTCACTAGTATGCCTCTACTTGACTAGCTCGTTGAATCAAAGATGGTTTAGTTTCCTAGCCATAGACATGAGTTGTCATTTGATTAACGGGATCACATCATTAGAGAATGATGTGATTGACTTGACCCATTCCGTTAGCTTAGCACTTGATCGTTTAATATCTTGCTATTGCTTTCTTCATGACTTATACATGTTCCTATGACTATGAGATTATGCAACTCCCGAGTACCAGAGGAACACTTTGTGTGCTACCAAACGTCACAACGTAACTGGGTGATTATAAAGGTGCTCTACAGGTGTCTCTGATGGTGTTTGTTGAGTTGGCATAGATCGAGATTAGGATTTGTCACTCCGATTGTCAGAGAGGTATCTCTGGGCTCTCTCGGTAATGCACATCACTATAAGCCTTGCAAGCAATGTGACTAATGAGTTAGTTGCGGGATGATGCATTACGTAACGAGTAAAGAGACTTGCCGGTAACGAGATTGAACTCGGTATTGAGATACCGACGATCGACTCTCGGGCAAGTAACATACCGATGACAAAGGGAACAACGTATGTTGTTATGCGGTTTGACCGATAAAGATCTTCGTAGAATATGTAGGAGCCAATATGAGCATCCAGGTTCCGCTATTGGTTATTAACCGGAGATGAGTCTCAGTCATGTCTACATAGTTCTCGAACCCGTAGGGTCCGCACGCTTAACGTCCGGTGACGATCAGTAATATGAGTTTATGTGTTTTGATGTACCGAAGGTAGTCTGGAGTCCCGGATGAGATCAGGGACATGACGAGGAGTCTCGAAATGGTCGAGACGTAAAGATCGATATATTGAACGACTATATTCGGACATCGGAAAGGTTCCGAGTGATTCATGTATTTTTCGGAGTACCAGAGAGTTACGGGAATTTGCCGGGGAGTATATGGGCCTTATTGGGCTTTAGGGGAAAGAGATAGGAGAGGTTGCGCGCCCCCCAAGGCCTAGTCCGAATTGGACTAGGGGGAGGGGCGGCGCCCCCTCCTTCCTTCTCTTCACTTTTCCCTTTCCTTCTCTCCTACTCCTACTACATGGAAGGGGGGAAATCCTACTCCCGGTGGGAGTAGGACTCCTCCAGGGCGCGCCATAGGGAACGGCCCTCTTCCCCCTCCTCCACTCCTTTATATACGTGGGCAGGGGGCACCCCATAGACACAACAATTGATCATTGATCTTTTAGCCGTGTGCGGTGCCCCCTCCACCATAATCCACCTCGGTCATATCGTAGCGGTGCTTGGGCGAAGCCCTGCGTCGGTAGCATCATCAACACCGTCACCATGCCGTCGTGCTGATGGAACTCTCCCTCGAAGCTCTGCTGGATCGGAGTTCGCGGGACGTCATCAAGCTGAATGTGTGGTAAACTCGGAGGTGCCATACGTTCGGTACTTGGATCTGTCGGATCATGAAGACATACGACTATATCAACCACATTGTTCTAACGCTTCCGCTTTCGGTCTACGAAGATACGTGGAAAACACTCTCCCCTCTCATTGCTATGCATCACCATGATCTTGCGTGTGCGTAGGAAATTTTTTGCGATTACTATGTTCCCCAACAAGATTGACTTCGATGAGAGGATCGATGGTGATGACGATGGTGACGATTTCCCCCTCCCGGAGGGATGATTCCCCGGCAGAATAGCTTCGCTGGAGCCCTAGATAGGTTCCGCCAAAGTTCCGCCTCGAGACGGCGGCGCTTCGTCCCGAAAGCTTTCTTCTTCTTTTTTTAGGGCAAAAGACACCTTATACCAGAAGCTGGGCATCGGGAGGCTTCCAGGTGGCCCACGAGGCAGGGGGCGCGCCCAAGGGGGTAGGGCGCGCCCCCACCCTCGTGGCCAGGATGTGGCCCCCCTTCAGTTGATTCTTTCGCCAGTATTTTTTATTAATTCCAAAAAGTGCCTCCGTGAAGTTTCAGGACTTTTAGAGTTGTGCAGAATATGTCTCTAATATTTGCTCCTTTTCCAGCCAAGAATTCCAGCTGCCGGCATTCTGCCTCTTCATGTAAACCTTGTAAAATAAGAGAGAAAAGGCATAAGTATTGTGACATAATGTGTAATAACAGCCCATAATGCAATAAATATCGATATAAAAGCATGATGCAAAATGGACGTATCAACTCCCCCAAGCTTAGACCTCGCTTGTCCTCAAGCGGAAGCCGATATCGAAAAATATGTCCACATGTTTAGAGATAGAGGTGTCGATAAAATAAAATACTGTACATGAGGGCATCATGATCATTCTTAGAATAGCAACATATATATATATATATATATATATATATATATATATATATATATATATATATATATATATATATATATATATGTATGTATATATATATATATAGACACACACACACACATTGTCATATGATGTCTTATGCTGAAGTAACAATCTATTCACAATGCAAAGTATGAATCAGAAACTGCAATGAAAACTAGCAAACTATAATCTCGGTCATTGAAGCAATTGCAATTTACCATAACATCGGAAAGAGTCAATATAAGAGCTTTTCAGAAAGTCCACATACTCAACTATCCTTTTGTCTTTCAGAATTGCTAACTCTCACGCAATACTTATGGTTATGTAGTTTTAATCGGACACAGAGAAAGATAGGGGCTTGTAATTTTGCCCCCAACCTTTTACCTCAAAGGTAATGTCAACAATAATGCTTTATGAAAATCCACATCCAATTGGATATATATATATATATATCAGGATCTTTCCAACAAATATTGCTTGCCAAAGGATAAAGTATTAAAAGGAAAGGTGAAGATCACCATGACTCTTGTATAAAGTATAAGACAAAAGTAAAAGACAGGCCCTTCGCAGAGGGAAGCAGAGGTTGTCATGCGCTTTAATTGTTGGATGCACAAAATTTTAATGCAAAAGAATGTCACTTTATATTGCCACTTGTGATAGGGACCTTTATTATGCAGTCCGTCGCTTTTATTTCCATATCACAAGCTCGTATAAAGCTTATTTTCTCCATGCTAGTAGATCATACATATTTAGAGAGCACTTTTTATAGCTTGCAACAATGACAACTTACTTGAAGGATCTTACTCAATCCATAGGTAGATATGGTGGACTCTCATGGCAAAACTGGGTTTAAGGATATTTGAAAGCACAAGTAGTATCTCTACATGGTGCAAAGAACTTGGCTAGCATGAGCGGGAAAGGCAAGCTCAACATGCTGGATGATCCATGACAATATAATCTATTTTGGATATAAGAAAACATAACCCATTACGTTGTCTTCCTTGTCCAACATCAACTTTTTAGCATGTCATATTTTAATGAGTTCTCACAATCATAAAAGATGTCCAAGATAGTATATTTATATGTAAAAACCTCTCTTTCTTTATTACTTCCTATTAATTGCAACGATGACCAAAACTATGTTTGTCAACTCTCAACAACTTTTATTCATCATACTCTTTATATGTGAAGTCACTACTCTCCATAAGATCAATATGATCTCTTTATTTCTTTTTATTCTTTCTTTTCTTTTATTCCCTCAAGATCATAGCAAAATAACTAAGCCCTTGACTCAAGACTAATCTTTATTATATATAGCTCACACTACAAAAAAAGACACATCCGTGACATTTTGGGCCGAACGAATTTTTTTCCTGTCATACTTATGACACTTCTATGACGATAATTGTGACAAAACCCGGTATCATCATAGATGTGGTGGGCTCCTACATCTATGACAAAAAATCATGACAGAAAATGGGCTTTTCTTGCTGGGCGGGCAGGAGACGCAGCTGCATGACATTCTTTGGGTCGTCCATGACGGAAAAATCATGGTAGAAGCGAGGGCTAGGAAAATATCGGGGTGTTCGCAGTTACGGTGGGTGGTCGGGGCCGAGCGTTGCACGAAGGTTTGCACGTTTCTCTCATACACGCACGCGCGTGGGTGCGAGGCGTTGGGCTCTAACTGAACCAGAGCGAGGCGTTCTCCTACTGAACACGAGCGATTGCACTGCACGCTACGCGTTACTGAACCCGAGCTATCGATCGATGGCTGTTAACTGAATCCGATCGAGCGATTCCTTCGCTACTGCTGCTGACTGAAGCCGATCGATGCTGCCTCTAGATGAACAGTGAGTGTTGCTGGGGGGTTTGGAGGAACAGTTCCTGGTGGGGGTGGATGAACAGGACCCCAATCAATCGAGCCGGTTGGGGCTGGATGAACAGGACCCCGTGGAGGGCTGGATGAACAGGATGACCCAGTGGAGGGTTGGATGAACAGTAGACGATGGAGGGCTGGATGAACAATAGCCCGTGGAGGGGTGGTTGAACAGGAGCCCGTGGAGAGGGCTGGGTGAACAGTAGCCGATGGAGTAGAGCGCGGTGGAGGCAGGATGAACAGGAGCCTGTGGATGAACAGTCGCAGGTGGAGGCTGGAGGAGGTCGACGGTGGATGAATAGTAGCCCGTGGAGGCTGGAGGGGGTCGACGGTGGAGATGAACAGTATCCCGTGGAGTCCCATTTTGCGGTACGCCACACCCCTCCCAATGAACAGGACCCCCGTTTCGACCGTAGTGCTCCAACACAAGTCCGTTTCCTCCGTTTTGCGGTATGCCACACCCTTCCCGATCAACAGGACCCCGTTTCGACCGTAGGAGGTCCAAACAAGTCCGTTTCCTCCGTTTTGCGGTACGCCAGACCCCTCCTGATGAATAGGATCCCGTTTGGACCGTGGCCGGTCGAACACAAGGCCGTTTCCCCCGTTATGCGGTACGCCAGGCCTCGTTTCCATCGGCTGTTCCGTCCAAGCCGGTTGGCTTCCATGCGTTCCGTTGCCTCCCGATGAACATGAGCATTATGTTACCTCCCCATGAACACGATGACGACGCAGTTTCTCCGTTTCGACCCAGCCATGTACACGAGCCCTGGCCGTACGTACACGCGAGTAGGCGTTTGAGACCCCGCCCGTATGTACATACGTCGTCGTATTTACTTTCTTGCACCCTGGCCGTTGTACGTACGTGTACATGCTACGTGCGTGCCTCTACTACGACACGTGTGTGCTTCTACATCGACCAGTATGTACGTACACGTTCGCGACCAGAATGACAACGCTACATATGCTTCGACCAGGTGGGTCCCGACTGTCAGGCACTTCCTTGCGTGCGAAGATGTAGCTGGTGGGTCCCAGCAGTCAGGGGGGTGAATCGTTTTTTTTTGCCCGGACGCACTTCCTTGCATGCGAAGATGTAGCTGGTGGGTCCCAGCAGTCAGGTGGGGACGTTTTTTTCCTGAAATACAGTTGCCCGTCCGGTGGGTCCCTGCTGTCAGGTGGAGGAATAATTATTTTGCGCGTAATAAGGAGCCAATTCCTTGCGGCTGCCGTGGACTCAGCTGTTAGCCTATCAACGTACAGTACTCTTCCGATGGAAGTCCTTCCTTGACCACGTTGACCACGCCGCGCTGAGAGCACCAGGGCGGTGGACGACGGCGAGGCCTAGGAAGGGGACGATGCGGAGCCGGGGAAGACGCGGCAGTGGATGCCGATGCATAGAGGAGTATGAGGGTTCACTGGTTTGGCTGCGGAGTGAGGCTGCTGTCGCCGCAGAATAACAGGGGGTGTGGGTGAGTAGAGGGATGGCCTGGCCAGCGGTGGGAGTAGTAGGGGGCGGTGAGCCTCCGTGGAATCACAGCCGGCTACGGGAGGCAGGAGCACGGGGCACGACCGACGCTGGTTTGGGTAATTTGGAGCAAGAAGACCAGAGGTTGAAGAAGCACTACAGCCGTTGGATGGACATCGTATGGTCACATGAGCTACAATCATTCATATTGACTAAGTTGACAAAGCCCTCCGTCCCCGTCAACTTAGTAGGCCCACAAGTCAGCCTCCCACCAAGGTGGGTCCCAGCTAGCAGGGGGAGTATTCATTTTTTCTGCGTAATAAGGAGGCACTTCCGGTGGGTCTGAGCTGACAGCAGGGAGAATGTTTTTTTCGCGAAATACGGTGGCTCGTCCGATGGGTCCCAACAGTCAGGGGGGAAACGTTTTTTCACAAAATATGGTGGCCCGTCCGGTGGGTCCCTGTTGTCAGGTGGAGGAATCATTATTTTCCACGTAATAAGGAGGCACTTCCTTGCTGCGGCCGTGGACCCAGCTGTCAGCCTCTCCATGTACAGTACACTTCCGATGGAAGTCATTCCTTGACCACGTTGACCACGCCGCGTTCCATTGCACGCATGCGTCCATGGGCGTGGTGCGTCCCCACTGTCAGCCTCTCACGTACAGTCATCTTCCAATCACTCTCGGTTGTTGACCATGTTGACCACACGTGCCGAGCGCACCAAGGCCGATGGACGACGGCGAGGCCCCAGACTGGAACGACCCGGAGATGGGGAAGACGGGGCAGTGGAGTCACAGATGCAGAGGAGTGGGAAACTTGATCTGGTTGGTCTTGTGGCGGACACGGTCGCAGTGCAGCCCACGGGAGACAGGAGCAAGAACAGAGGTTGAAGAAGAGCACGGCTGTTGGATTAACATCCAACGGTCCAGCTGCTAGAATCATTTGCTGATTAAGTTGACAAAGCCTGCGACACGCCCGCTTAGTAGGCCCACAAGTCAGCCACCAAATCGACGGGTCCCGGTATCAACGGAGGAATATTTTTTGCATAACAAGGAGGCACTTCCTTCCGTGCGAAGATACAACCGATGGGTCCCAGCTGTCAGGTGGAGGAAACATTTTTTCAGCTTAATAAGGAGGAACTTTCCATGCGTGCGACCATGGACCTCGTGGGTCCCAGCCGTCAGGCTATCCATGTACAGTCCTCTTCCGATGACTCTCGTTTGTTGACCACGCCGCACCGAGCGCAGCGAGGCAGTGGACGACGGCAAGGCCCCGGACAGGAACGACTCGGAGATGGGAAGACGCGGCAGTGGAGTCGCAGATTGAGAGGAGGAGAAGGGTTATAACTGGTTCTGGTGCGGCGTGGGGCTGCAGTCAGTGGAGAATAACAGGAGGTGTGGAGGGGTGGAGGGATAGCCTGGCCGGCGATGGGGTAGCGCTTCGCAGCGATGCGTGCTAAGCAAAGCCGCTAGCCGCTGGAGGCCGGATCAGGCGGTCCCGGCGATGCTGGAGGAAGAAGACGAGAGATTGAATGTGCATACCGGCCATTGGATATAAATCCAATGGCTTGGATGTCATAATCATTTGTTGACCAAGTCACTACTAGGAAAAGGCCTACTAATGGCGCACCTAATTTGGCCATTAATGGCGCATTAGTGGTGCGCCATTAGTGCCACGCCATTAGTATATTTTACTAATGGCGCACAACCGGTGCGCCATTAGTATCTGGTATACTAATGGCGCACCACTGGATGCACCATTAGTATGCCTCCCAGGGGGCCATGTATACCCAGGTGCTTTGGCATACTAATGGCGCACGGCAACAGGATGCACCATTAGTAACTTCGACATACTAATGGCGCATTGTTCAGTGATGTGCCATTAGTATCCTTTGGCATACTAATGGCGCACTGTGATGTGATGCGCCATTAGTATGAATATTAGTTTTTTTTAATTTTCTGTTTTTTGCACAGGTTACAAAATGTATGATTGGACAAAATATAGACAGCACACAACAACAACAGATTCATCGAATACAATAGAAGATTAGTCTCTGAATACAATTCATCATATTAGTCTCTGAATACAATTCATCATATTAGTTTCCGAATTGAAAAGACCGAACAAAGATAGAACATTATACTACAAGTCTCGAGACCGCGAGTAGCGAGTTTGTCTTCACATTACAAGTCGATATCGATCATCTAAACTACCATCACATAGAAGAGAGCTGCGGTCAACACGATGAGCATCATCACGGTGAAACTTCGTCTTCATCCGGTTCCTCCAACGCTCCTCCCTCTCCCGCTAGATAGCGGGCGTATCTAGATTCGCCTCGGCCCTAGTGGTGTACCCTTTGTAGCTGTTATCGCTGAAGCGGTGAACCTGTCTCCGACACTCCTCCCGATCGTCGAGACTCGGGAACCTTACCCTTGTACACGACATATGACGGCATCGCTATGCACTAGCCAAACGAAATGTTAGTACCAATTCACAGACAATACATAAGCAATATATAAGTATGCAATGAGCGATCGGAAGAGAAAAGCAAGACATTAATAGCATCGATTACATCTAAGTTGAGCGACTCTCGAAACCAAAGAGACATACTACAAGTTCATTAAAGTTTAATTACAACATGAGCCAATTGATGTTTCAGAACTAGACAACTCGACTCAAGGGACGGGCGTGGATGAAGCCGCCGTCTATCGTGGGAGTCATGAAAGAAGGCGTTGTCATCCTGCATTTGTAGCATTGTGTCGATGTCACTTTGTTGGACGGTTGATTTCGAGGTAGAACTGCCCGAGGTACGAAGGACATCTTGATGGATGATTTCCGCAAACTCCGATTGGATGCGAAAGAATTCTTGTCCGATGTCCGCGTCTGGATTGCCGACACGCCGCGCCCAATCTTGGAGTTTACTCGGTAGCGAAGTTGATGATGATCCCATACGATCGCCCGCATGTGATGGATGTCGTAGTAGGCACCCTTTTGACCGCCAGGCGGCTTCTTGACGCAGCGCGAGCGTCGTATTGTGGGAGAACACGTGCTTGCCGTACTTACGAATAGGCCTGGTGAAGGTGCCTCCAGATTGGGCGTAGCCGGGGAGAACATCAAAAGAACCTTCTTGACATTTGTGTAGTCTACGTTCGATTGACGGTCCGGTCGAAATCGTGGCCATGGAATATTTGGGGCTTAGGAGGATGGCGTGCAATGTGTGTCACGCAGAAAACACGGAATGTTAAAAGAAAAGCGATCGAAATCTAAGAATTCATATGTTACGGGCGGTTGAGGGGAGGACTTACTCGGAAAGTAAGGCACGAGGAAGTTATCCTTATCTTGGTTTGCCGAATAGCGCCTTCGAGGTAAGAACTCGCAACTTGCGGTCCCCAGCGCTGCCCAAGATCTTGGCACGCATGTAGAAGGGGTCGACTATCACGATGTCCGGGTCTTGTCGCGAATGATCCGCATCTCCATACTCAGCGAAAATAGCGAGCGAAGGTGTAGTGGAGCGGATGAAGGTTCAACATAGCGTGGATGTCATCAAACCGCAGGACGATCGTACGCCCGATGGAGTTATCCACAAAGCCCTTGCCCTCTGGCACCTTGGCCACGAAAACCGGGTATGCCACATCCTTCTCTCTAAGACGCCGCTTCTCCAAAGAAAGAACACTGTCATGCAGACTCCGCATAGCACCGGTTGCAGCATTGAGCATATTTGTCGGTAGCATCGCCCTACCCGCCACATGCACCCTCCTCGAGATATCCTCAGGTGAAGGTGGCCCGTCCTGAGCACGGATCGTACTCGGTGCCGGCTGGCCCGCACCCTTGTTAGTCTTTCTTTTACGTGCCTTCTTCTTCTCCTGTAATGGGACCGAGTTCTGCTCACAGACCGCCTTCTTGAGTGTGTTGGGGCTGATAATATTTCGCACCTCGCCTATCTGAGGCTCGGTGAAGTCGGCAGCTGGAGGCGTCTCACAGACCGCCTTCTTGAGTATGACCCCCATTTTGTGGACAAGCCTTTGCCGGCCACACGACCAGCTGACGTCGACTTACTGAGCTTATCCTTGTTCTTCATTACATTCAACGCCCTATTGAGAGTGGTGTCCCAAGGGTTGCTCTTAGTCGACCCCGCGCTACTGCTTTCAGTCGCCTGCGGAAGGAATGTGAACCATTTAGAAATTTGGCTTCATTAATTAGAATGCAACCATATGGAGCTAATTACCCCGGGGGCGGTATTCCTTACCAGAACAACCTCAAGCGCCCTGGTCTTGGATCCGTGGTAAGCTCCTTTGTTTTCGGTCCTTCTTGTACGGGCCCCGACAAAGTTCTGGTGCGCTTGTCACCGATTTATCGAAGAGGGCGGTAGGCCTTGCTCGGCACGCCCGCGTCCTCCTTGTCCCATATAGGCTCCGCCACTCTGTAACCGCCGGGACCGAGTGTGTGTTCCCTAAGTTCAGCTCCGCATTTCTTTCCCCAATCGACTTGATTCGGAGTTTGCGGTGCTCGAGCAATTGATCTTGAAGTCGTTGTAGTCATCTTCGGTTATCGAAGGATTTTTCTCCTTGATCTTCTCATAACTCTCACCTTTTTCGATCATTCTCTTCACATTGCTTTTCCAAGTAGACAGGGCCTTGCTCATCTTCGTGAGGGCAGCATTGTTCACTTTATTCCCTTTGAGGCTTGTGTTTTCAAAAGCAGCGGGAACTTGTATCGTTCGTGCAGCCGTGAAGAGGAGGTTGCGCAAATTCCTCGGTCGGGATGCCTCGGGTTCTCGGTGTTGATCGAGACGGTGCTCGGAGAATGCACCTGAGCTGAAGCGAGTACCCTTGACTATTCGTTCGGGCGCCGTTGGATTCCGTCGGAGTCCACTTGATAACTTCCTCCTTGAGGGTGCGAACACGGTGGGCGCCGTCCTTCCGTTGTCTCTTCATTGGCTGCCATCGTGCGTGCGCCGCCATCATCGATGGTGGCATCCTCGGCGGCACCATCGGTGGTGGCATCGATGGGGTCATCCTCGGCGGTACCATCGGTGGTCTCGGGATCGGTGGGAAGGCGGCGTCCTCATACAAGTGAGGTTGTTCCTCCATCTCCTGGGACAGCTCCCAGAATGCCTTGCCGCCCGAACCCCCGGCCTCATCGTTGTGGGCCATGTTTCTCTCTAAATAGAAACAAAGTTTGGTCAAAAAGTTAGTTATTGTCAAGGAACAAGATCATGGTCTCATCATTTAGGCTTTGTCGACACCGAGGCATCCTAAAATCTAAGCTTTTATCATTGAGGGTTTTTCGACGCCGAGGCACCCTAAAAGCCTAAGCTTTCATCATTTCGGTTTTATCGACACGAGGCACCCTAAAAGCCAAGGTTTTATAATTTAGGGTTTGTCGACGCTGAGGCACCCTAAATGCTAAGTAAATTTTATCATTTCGGGTTTATCGATGCCGAGGCACCCTAGGTTGGTCGATATATATGGGTATCTTCTAATAATATACCCTATCAAGAAAAGGGAAGGAGAATTCTAAGTTGGGCCTAATCACTTGGCTCTATTGCCACCTATGGTTTAATGCAACAAGAATGGCGGGTAGTTGATCCTACTTAATTAAGTACTAAGATACCTGGCCCATGCATTAGTCATAAGTACCCCATATGTCCCATTTTAGCAAAGTCATGCTAAAATTCACGGAAAATTTCAGCATGACCTTTGCTGAAAATAGGACATATGGAGTACCAATTTGCCGGAGCGGAAGTTAATCGACATTCCGGCAAACTCAAGGGCTTCTCGATGTACAACAGCAGCATCACAAGTTGACAAAATTCCCAAGTAGTACATCAGCATGACATCACAAGTAGTACCAATGAACATATAGTCCAGCACATTATGAATTTCGATAAATGACAACAAGTTAACTCATTCGAACATATAGTACCAATGAACATATAGTCCAGAATATATAGTCCAAGCAGCAGCATCTATTTACCCACTTGATGTGTTCTTGCTGGTAGAAACTGAACCAAATGGCCTAGATTCTTGTATGGACAACATCTTAAGCAAAGAACTCTAGCTAATACTTGATGCCATAAGCATTTGTTTAGTAAGTTAACTCGTGCAAAGAAATCCAAGAAATACTTGGTTTTGTGTGCATATGTTCGGAAAGTTAACTCATATCTTCGGAAGAGGAACTATCAAGTATGCAAATAGCTAGTTGTGCTAGGCTCGTCCACACGTAAGTTATCTTACATCGACAAGTAGTACAGCAGAAGCATCACAAATCTGAGACAAGAAGTAGCACAATGCTCACCAATATTGATGAGAGGGTACTCATAACAGTAGCACAATGCTCACCAATATTACAAAACACTGAAACATTTGGAAGAAATTGATTTAAGCGGGATAACATAATTACCGCCGATGGGTCTCCCCCCGAAGCAGCTAGTGGAGCAGGGCAGGAAGCAGACCTTCCTGTTAGGCAAGGAAATAATGAGTACCAGGAATATAAATGCAAGAGCATATGTTTTCATAGGTGGCAAATTACACCTACAGCGTAGCGTAGCATTAATGAAACCAGTTATAACAACATCATAACATTAGTGAAAACTTGAAATGCAACGGTAGTAGCGTTTGGCTGCCACAAACTAGAATGCAGGAACAGGACATGTATGAAACTTGAGATTGTGGGAAAATAGTAAAACTTGCTGCTCTTCATTTATTTATTTCCTGTGTGAAATTTTCAGCAAAATAAAAAGGCAACAGACAAGGTCAATTGCTCTGCATCTAGTTCTTTCTACAACATCTGCAGACTATACAGAGATCAGTTCTACTATATGTTCTCTTTGGCTTACTTTTATTTTGACATAAACCTAATACAAAGCTAAAAGCAAAGCTTTACTCTCACAACATCTGCAAAACTAAAAGCAAAGCTTTACTCTCCCAACAAGATTTTAAGCATACTACTTGACTAATAATAGAAAGCCCATGCGGTGGCGGTATCTAATACAGAGTATTTCTAATTCTATAAGCCTGCAAGTTTGTGAAATTGACACAAACCAATTTGGTTAGCAAGTCACGGCAGCACATGACAAAGGAGGTAACGGTCCCATTAAAGCATGGCTGGGCATGGCCCGAGCGTAGTGGAGGCGCGGTCGCATCTTGTAAGCGTGCACAGGCGGGGCAGGCGCGCCCGACCGTAGTGGAGGCGCGGTCGCGGTCGCGGTGAGCGCACTGGCGGGGCCAGGGCGCGACCAGGGCCGAGGGGAGCACGCAGCCACGAGGCGGCAACCGGGGCCGAGGGAGCACGACCAAGGGGGAAGGGGCTGGTGTAGCTCACCGAGAGGAAGGCGATGGCGAGCTCGTGCAAGGGTCGGGGTTGACAAGGTGACGCGGATCGACGGTGAGGCCGTGGTGGCGGAGGTGGAAGAAGACCTCGATCCGCACGATGCAGAGTCGTCGAGCTCGAACGGCTGGCCGTAGATGACGTAGAAGAACACTGCAGAGCTCCTGGACTCCTTGGTGGTGTGCGGGGACGACGGTGGTCGTGGGGACGATGTGGTGTCGACGGGGACGACCTAGTCGGGTGAAGCAGCGCGAGGGGAGGGGAAGTGGGGAGGTGCTAGGGTGTGGAGCGGTCGCGGGGGTCGTCGGAGCGGGCGCGGGGGAGCCGGAGCGGGTGTGGAGCGGGCGAGGGGTCGTTGGAGCGGGCCGGGGGTCGCCGGAGCGGGTATGGCGGGGAGGGAAAGGGGATCTGGCGAGGGAGAGGGAAGGGGGATCGGGCGAAGGGGTATCCAGCTATAGCAATGGCGCACCACCCTGTGGTGCGCCATTAGTAATTTTTTTTCTGATAGCAATGGCGCACCCTCCTCTGGTGCGCCATTAGTAATTTTTTTCATTATTTCTTGTTGCATCTAATAATTTGTTTTTATCAAATTTGTTATTTTCATGAGGACTAGAACAGAAGATATCATCAAATATCATCAATTTTTTTTGAAAATATCATCAAATTTGTTTTTTTAATTTTAATTGAAAATATCATCAAATTTGTTATTTGAAGATATCATCAAATTTCTTATTTGAAAATATCATCAAATTTGTTATTTAAAAATATCTTCAAAAAGTGGGGGAGGGTGCGGGTGTCGGTGGCGGCGGTGGGCGGGCCGGGAGGTCTTGAGGTGTCGGCGGCGGTGGAGCGGGAGGTGCGGTGGGCCGTCGGCGGTGGAGCGGGGAGGTGCGGTGGTTCGTCGGCGGTGGTGGAGGCGGGGAGGTGCGGGGGTCGGCGGGCGGTGGAGCGGGGGTGCTCGGCGAGGGGATCTGGCGAGGGGGATAGCTATCGAGAGGGAGGGGGATCGAGATCGAGTGTCCTCATGAATATTCAATATTTTTTTCATATTGAATATGAAAAAATATCATCAAATTTGAAAAAATACTCATGAATTCAAAAAGTGCCCATGAAATTTAAAAATATTCATGATATCAAAAAGTGCTCGAGAAATGAAGTCTACGATTTAAATACAATCGATCTTAGCTAGCTATATCTCTTCACAATCTTCTTGCCCTTCTTTTTCGCAAATGGAGTTCTTCTATGGAACGGACGTCCTTTAGGTAGGGTGGTCCTGCTTCTTCTTGTGGTGTATGCTGCTACTTCATCATCGTCGTGATGTTCGATCCTCGGGTCGCCATACTTGTCGAAGTCTTGCTCATTGGCTACTCCATCCATTCCGATGATCTTCCTTTTGCCTCTCCTCACGACAACACGTTGGGCTTTGGCGGGTCGGTAATGAAGAAGCATTGGTCCACTTGGGAAGCCAGTACCCATGGCTCATTTTTAGCGGTGGCGTTTGCGCCCATGATCTTGGATTTGGCCGGGTATAACCATGGTGGTGAAATACGGTCTTCTTTTATAGCGTTCTTGGCCCATCGACACGGAACATCGGGACCTTCTCTCGCGTAGCTCAGCTCCCAGATCTCCTCGATCCTTCCGTAGTATCTGTCCTTGTCGTTACGGTGTAGGATTCCATCGTTATCCGGAGTTCGATAACCATCGCTCTTCATGTCCTTGGCCTCGGTGTAGAATGTGTAGCCGTTGATATCGTCGCCTCATAGTTCATCGAGGTTGTGCTTGGCGCTCGTGACAAGGCGAATATGAGTTGTTCTTCCGCGGAACAATCCTCATGTAAAGTGCGACGAAGCTTCGCTTGAACCAACGCGTGAAACATGAGTTGTGCTCTTTGAGTATATCTCCGTCCGTCCTCTGTTGGCCTTGGTCATTGTCGTCTTCTTAATAAAGGTTTTGTGCTCTACCACCCAAGGATCGACCACGTCTATGTGTTGTAGCGCGACTAGGTTTGCTCTTTCGAAGTCGCGAGTCGACCCTCGAAGTCGACATGCATTTCGCGGCGACCCTCACGGTAACCCCATCCAGCGAGCCTGCCGAGGTGCTGTTGACGCCAGACCAGCGGGTTCTCGATGCCTAGATAATTCGTGCGATGGGAGATGCACTCTTGATCGAAAGCCCCGGCTATGCTTCCTACGGGCGTGACATGTTGCGAACGTATCCTTTGATGACACCATTCATCCTTTCGAGCGGCATCATTTGTGCAGGAGCGTCGGCCGAGTTGGATGATATCCTCCACTATATGGACCAGCAGATGCACCATAACGTCGAAGAATGCGGGCGGAAGTACATCTCAAGCTCGCATAGTATCACCACGATCTCTTCCTCGTAGCCTTCGAGTTGCCTCCGCCAATCGACTTCCGAGAGATGGCGTCGAAGAAGTTGCATAGGCCAAATAGCGTTTCACGGACGTGCGTGTCCATGATCCCACGGATTGCAAGCTGGAAGTATCTGCGTCATCAAGACGTGATGTCGTGAGACTTCATCCCATCGAACTTCGCTTCGCTGGGTCTAGGTATCTGCTTATCTTCCCAGCGTATCAGAAGGAAGTTTTACTCCTAGGAGGCAGGTGAAAACTGCTCGATCTCCTCGACTTAGAGTGAAGCACGCGGGAGGGAAGTCATTTCCGTCTTCTTGGCCTTTTGCCTTTGCGGCGACTTTACGTGTCTGCCGCCTCATCATCATCATCATCATCATCATTAGCGTGAAGCTCCTGCACGATGCCCATTGATTTCAAGTCTGCCCTTGCTTTCGGCCCATCTTTGGTCCTCTCGGCATGTTGAGCACGGTACCAAGCAGACTCTCGCACACGTTCTTCGTGATATGCATGACATCAAGGCTGTGAGGCACACGGTGGATCTTCGAGACGGCAAGTCCCGTAAAACAGACCTCGTTTTCCATACCTTCAGCGATGGCTCTAGCGCCTTCGCTTCTTTCCGGCTCTGGCGCCTTTTGCTTCTTTTCGGCGGTGGGCAGTCTTTCCAATTTTTCAACAGCTTGTCTATTTCCTCGCCGCTCCTCGTACACGCGTTTTGGGTTCGGTTTCACCATCGAACAGATCCTTGCGTTTCCTCCACGGGTCATCGTCGCGAAGCCACCTTGATGTCCCATGAACACGGTTTTCGAAGACCGGGATCTCTATCTAGCTGGCGATATGCTGTGTCATCCATGCACCTTACACATCCAGAAAATCCGTGGACTACCTGCCCTTGAGATATCCGTAACCGAGATAGTCGTGCACCGTCGTGAGCAAAGCGGCTCTCATAGGGAAATATTCTTTCTGCGGCGCCCCACGTATTGGCTGGCGTTTTCCACGGCGTGTCAAGCTCCTCTTTCAGCAGCCCCGATCTGATTGATGTCGTTCCTGGTTGTTTCGGCCCTTCAATTAGCATACTCATGTGAATGTAGTTCCTCTTCATGCACAACCAGGGGAAGGTTGTACATCCACACAAACACAGGCCAGGTGCTATGTGTGCTTCTCGCTGCCAAACGGATTGACTCCATCGGTGCTCGCGCCCAGCATGATGTTCCTTGGATCGTTCACAAATTCCGAGTCTTGAAGTTCAACGCTTGCCTTTGGCTCGCATCCTTAGGGTGACTCAGCATCTTGTCTTTTTATCTATCTCCGGATCATTTGCGTCATCTTCTCGCTTCTTCTCCTCCCTATCCGTGTGCCAGCGCAGGAGCTTTGCTACCTTAGGGTCCGCGAAATAGCGCTGCAGACGAGGAGTGATCGGAAAGTACCACACCACTTTTCGAGGAGCTTTCTTCCTCTTCTTGTATCGAGTGACGCCGACACGGACATATGGTAGACTCAGCGTGCTCGTCCCGATAAATGATGCAATTGTTCATGCACACATGGTATTTCACGGCGGTAAATCGAGAGGACACACGATTTTCTTCGCCTCCTCAAACTAGTCGGGCACTTGTTCCCCTTGGGAAGACGTTCGTGCGAATGACATGTTCTCGTCGAAGCATCGTCGGTCATTTTGTGTTTTACCTTCATCTCGAGCCATGGCGTTACTTTCGGCGGGTATCCTCGGGCCTGCATCCTTCATACAATGGAGTACCGCGTCTAACTCAAGTTGATCCATCTTGGCTTTCTCTCGGCGGCAGCTCTGGCGTTATCCGTGCGCTTGAGAAGCAGCTCTTGAATATGAGGGTCCTGCACCTAGCCCATCGATGGTCCAGCGTCGTCGCTCCGCCGCATCATCATCTTCATGATCATGCCGTCGCCTGCTCGGCATCTTCCTCATCATCATGTCCTGCATCTTCTACATGATGATCGTGTACAACATCACCGTCGTGATCATCTCACGGGATTCTTCGTCTTCTCGCCCGCCCGAGCCGCGGTGGTTGTCTTGCTGCCCTTCCTCATTTCTTGCCCGGCCCCCATGGACGACTTCGTAGTCATCTTCATCACCTTGCCACCGATAGCCATCCATGAAACCACGCAAGAGCAGGTGGTCCCGCACCTGCCCGGAATCTGGGTCCGCAATAAGGCTCTTCAGCTTGCATCTTCGACACGGACATCTTATCTCCATCTCATTCTTTTGAAGCATCTCAGCCTTCGCGGACCTCAAAAACCTATTCACGATGCCTTCGGTCATCGTGCGGACCATGGTCGTCATGGGTAGAGCAAAAGCGATATTTTAGAACCAAACAAAAATTTGGCATGACTTTCCTAAAATAGGACCAAAAGAATGCTTAATGCCAAAATTCTCGCTGAAACGGAAATGAATCAACATTCCGGCAAAATATTGGCAACTATCGCATTTCAAATACCGGTACACCTCCAAACACAAACTCATATGCAACACCACAAACATATGCAACACCACGAACATACATAGATCTAGCTAGGCCGTAAAAAGTGCATGTTCTCATTGTTGTAGGGAGAACAACATAAATATAGCTTCCCCCCTTACTTACCTATTAAAACAAGGTAATTTAACCACTTAATTTGAATGAATCTATGGTGGAAATGAGGTGAAAAAGAGGAGGCACCCGAGACTAGGAGGAGGTGGAGAGAATGAAGTGGGGAGAAAGTGAGTGTGGGTAGGAGAGGCTGTCCAAAATATCTTGTTGCTGCCCACTTACTAATGGCGCACCAGCACTAAATGCGCCATTAGTAATCAAGGTAACTAATGGCGCACCTCCTGGCGGTGCGCCATTAGTAGTTTTGCAAAAAAAAAAATACTAATGGCGCACCCTTTGCGTGGTGCGCCATTAGTAGTTACAACTACTAATGGCGCACTTCATCTGGATGCGCCATTAGTATGTTTGGACAGGCGCACTAGTTCAAATTTTTTTTGATACTAATGGCGCACCCCTTGCATGGTGCGCCATTAGTAGTTACAACTACTAATGGCACACTTCACCGGGATGCGCCATTAGTATGTTTGGACAGGCGCGCTAGTTAAAAAAAAATTGATACTAATGGCGCACCCGCTGCATGGTGCGCCATTAGTAGTTACAACTACTAATGGCGCACTTAAGCAGGATGCGCCATTAGTATGTTTGGACATGCGCACTAGTTCAAAAAATAATAATTTTGATACTAATGGCGCACCTTTTGCCTGGTGCACCATTAGTACTTTCAACTCTAATGGCGTATCAGCAGGTGGTGCGCCATTAGTATATACTAATGGCGCACCAACTTTCTGGTGCACCATTAGTGTCAATCCCATCTATAGCCCTTTTTCTAGTAGTGAGTTGACAACGCCCTGCGTAGGCTTCGACCTATTGGCCCACATGTCAGCCTGCAAAAATATGGCTTATATTTAACCCATATTTTCTAGAGTGTACAGTCCATTTGCTGGGCTGGGTGAACAAATAATTTCGCGTCAATGCGGCCCATTTATATTTTCTAAGAAATCCCAGCCCATTTGCACTTCCTTCAAATACACGAATTAGCTGGGCTCGTTATATATATAATGTTATGTTAGAAGGAGCAATTAATATCAAAAAAATAAACCGGAGAGGCACATTTTTTATATACATAATTAACAAATTAGTGGGTTATTGCTCAAAATAAAAATGAGTGCATTATTATTACATTGGTCCTTAAAATATTCGCAAGCTTTTGTATGCAATCACCAGGATTTTCCTTGCCTGTGAGTCAAAAACAACCAGGATTTTCCTTGCCAACTTCTGTTAAACATTTACTTTTATAAGTTAATAACACGTGGGATGTTTTTATAATGTATATATAAGTATCTATAAAATATACGATAATAGTAATAATATAAATATATATAATGTGGTTAAAAATACATTGGGCTACCGATCTTTAAGAAAAAGACCATAGGCCGGTACGGACCTCAAAAAATAAGTTGAAACCACTGTCACCGTATGTCGTGGGCTACACATGTTAAAATACAAAACCTAGGCCTAGCTGATACTTGTTGGCCCTCTGAAAAACAATGATACAAGATCCCCGAGTGAACTGGATTAAAGAGGGGGCCGGCGGCACGACTGAAGAAGCACATCAGGAGCGATTTTTTTTTCTTCAGCGGATGGCTCTCGATGGCGTTTTTTTACTTGCCTCTGCACCATACAACTTGTATTTTTAGCCTCCCAGTTCGTGTGGACCAGCAACCCATTTGCTGGGCGGGCCAACCTACAGAAACCAGCACTCGATTTTTCATCAAGCCCCAAAAACAATGCGGTACTATGTTTTTTTTGAGGCCGAAAACATTACGACATGGGTTTTGCGGGGGAGGGGAAAAGACAGAGAAAAAAGATTAAAAAGAGCTGATGCGCCGTTGCTACCCTAACAAAGCAGGTGCAATTCTTCTCGGGAAGAAGGTGTGCCGTTGACACCCACACGTCACATACCCCACAGTAGGCATACTAACAAGTTCACATACAAGTACAACAGAAAAGGTAAACATTCGTATCAAACTCAGGTTCACAGGACACATTCATATTCATAGCCAACATTCACTATCAACAACTCAAAAGATTCATATATACACAAGTTCAGCATGTCTATGGATCCAAATGATTGATAGATCACACAACAATATTCATAGATAATTCACAAAAAGATTCAGGTATACACATGTTCAGTATGTTTATGCATCCAAATGATTGAGATCACATCCAATATGATCCATGGACGAACTTTAATTACCTAGGGTACAGACTGGTAAATGGTGTTCAGTCGGAGGTACTTCTTGCTAAAATTAATGCTTGTACGAGTACATAAGAGGTAGCACAGACAATCTGAACTTTGCTTGTAGGTTTATCCTCACATAGTGGCCTCGTGCTGAGGTAGGTTTGAGCAACTTGGCCAGTACTTTCATCCAACTAGTTTACTGGCTCATCTTGGTCCTGTAGCTCGCCAAAATTCTACATTGCAGACGAGAAAGGAGGCGGTTGAGAAAATGAACCACCCAAATTTTTTGTGTAGTTCAACTGAAATGGAACATCCCTGGCGTGCAGACTGATTAAGTGCTAGATGAATATACGCGTCAACCAACTTGTCTGGAATCTTTAGACTCCATGCCATACAGTTCGCTACCATACCCGCCGATAACCAAAAGGCACAAGTTGGGACCAAAGACTGGACTGCGTTTTTCTGGGCTGTGCGCCAAGCAATATTTTTGGCGTTCACTCTCCTAATACATGGAGTTTGACAACTGGTTGATGTTGGTTGATACTCGAATGAATATAGGCACTTCTTCTTGTCAACGTCGATGCTTGTCTGAGTGAACTTTGGAGTACATAGCAGCAGCATAAGTACCTGTCCATCTGATCTTTTTGTGCAGTTCTACTGAAATCCCAATGTAATGATTTGCCTGCGAGTTTAGGCTCCAAGTTGCTCCTTTATGAAATTGGTAAACAGTAGCACAATACCAAATTACCAATACATATGACAAGCACAATAATCAGGATAAAGACCAGTACCAACCTGTGTGAGGTAGCATATCAATTACTATTTCCTTAGACTGGAAGCCAAGCTAAGCCAAGCGACTGACATCAAAGGAAGAATGCAAGCCTAGATTAGCGACTAACAGGAAAGGAAGGAAGCTGTCGAGGCAATGAAACACCCAAAGTTCTTGTGCAGTTCCACCAAAATCGAGTATCCCTGTTGGCACATATATTGAGAGAGTGAGATTACTGTAATAGTGGGACTAGTTGATGAAACATACACTAACGAATAAAAGCACCCTCGTTATCTTAATGGGTAAAGTTAGCAACATAGTAGTCTTGCTTAAAGAGTGTTTATTTAATCAGTGCCAATCAGCTCAACACTCAAAGCATTGCCATGTATCATAGGTTGCAAAACTTTAACGTGCAAAGATAACGGAGTTTCTCATGACAGTAGCACGATACAAATAGAGATGACTGCAAACTAATATGGATGAAGGCCTTAGGCCGGTACAAACTCTTGTTTAACAGTGCTGAGATTATATCGAAAGATTAACAAGAACTTCCAGCAGAGTTAAAGCACTGGCTGGGATACAGTTCATTGTATTGTCTTGTGTAGTTCCACTAAAATGTATGATTGGCACAACATGCTCCGTGTTTGGACAAGTAGGAACAAGGTGAAACCTTCATTAGCTTGGTGAGAAAGGATAGAAAGACATTAGCATATTACTCTAACAGTAGCATCAAATTCATGATGCACAATACACAAACATTGCCTCATTAAACCAATGGCAATAAATTGACATGCAAAACAGTAGCACTATTATGTCATGACACTAATAATATTCCCTCCCTGCTCCACCACATGATTCATCTCCATAGACAAACATACACACGTACATGATTCAACATAAGGTGCTACTAAAGATTTGTTTAACTCCGACAGGAAAATTAGGCACCAATAAATTAGTGGTACTTAAGTACTCCTAATTAATTAAGTGACCTTGCAGGAGAGACAGCAGAAGTGGAAGGGCTCCCTAGAGGATCGTCTCACATGTAAGGTAGATGTTGCCGGAGCCCTAGAATGGCCTCGACTGAGGCCTCTGGCTTCAGCAAGATCACCTTGGCACTATTTATTCTTCTTCTTCTTCTTCTTCTTCTTCCTCTTCATCCTATGTTTCTCTTTCTCCTCACCAGTTGGTGAAACCAAGTACATGATGGGCCTTCTATTTCTGAATTGGTTTTGTCAGTGAGGGAGTACAAGTGTACTAGTAAACAATAGCATTATTTTCTCATGGGAGTCGCAAAATAGAGATGAACACATGCATTAAATATCATTCTTACCTAAAGGAAGGTTATGGCGCCAATATGGATGATGAGGATTGGAACACATATCTCCCTTTGTGCAGTTCCACCAAAATGAATCAACTATTCCATTCTGACATTCTAGTTAAACAGCACAAAAGTCACTTCTTTTAAGAAGTGTTTTGTGCAGTGCACCAAAAGGTCACAACAGCAACCTGGTGAAATGGATATCCCTATTTGCACAAAAAGCTACAATGGAAACAGTCAAAGTCTCAAACAATTACAAGCAAAAACATTTGGCTAAACTTGTCATGGCTTATAGCAGTGGCATGGCTTCATTTTACCAAGGGCATTAGATTAAGAATAACTAAATATTTTCTATAAGGGAATGTGACAATGGGTGCACCAGCAGTCCAGCACCATGTACCTAAACAGGGGCATAAAGTGGTGATTCAGAGTTTGTTGCCCCAAGAAACAAACATCCAAGAAACATATCTGCGTTGGTCCCATTTTTGTTCACTCTAGCCACCTACTCCTATGTGTGGATAGAAAATCTAGTCCTGGTCATACCACTGTGTACAGCGTTACCCCGATATTTCCCTTTTTGACCAAGAGACCAGTTGGATGACCACTCTGTACTACTTTCACCCCCTTTCCTTCCTGTTTGTACCAAGGCCGATGTACATACTAAATTCCCCCACCCCCAATTTATTTCTTGTTTGAACCAAGTACAAGATTCGACTCCATGAAGTAGCTTTACCTCTAACAATAGAAGAAAAAAATAGGTGACGTTGGACCATCTGATCGAGAGGGGCTGAGAGGTAGAAAATGATGCACGTGCAGCAACGTAGCGAGCTGGGGAAGTAGAGCTAAGGCGGTTTCGAAGGAAGATATACCTGAAGGTCGTCAGGATGTGGATAGGTGGGCGGTGGGAGGCCGGATCCGCCCACACTAGGGCAACGGCCAAGGGATCGGAGGACCACCCGCGCCGGCGCTCGGCCAGAGATAACGGTGCGGCCGGCACTGGGTCTCCTCCCTCACTGTCGATGACGGCCTAAACACTGCCCCTCCTCCCCTTCACCGGCGGAGGGGGATACGTCCGGATCTGTAACCAGCAGTGAGGATAGAAAGACAGTGTTTTTTGAAGGGAGAAAGATAGTGTTACCACCCCTATATTGTTTAGATCTGGAGAGGATGAGAGTGTGTGAATAGAGCAACCCTAGCAAGCAAGCGCGGAGGCTCCAGCCTATATATACGTAGTGGGGTAGTTTTCCTTTTTCACTCCATCAAAACAATCCTTTAAAATTGTGTACTACGTGCCAGGTCACCGTTTTTTTAGTTGTTGATTGTTTTTTGAGATAGCTACCCGCTTGTTCCAAGTGGTGTTACGGTGTGCCAGGTCGCACTTTGTATCGTTCAAGTATGGTACAAGTCCCTCCATTAAATGAACAACCACTCCCTCGTAAAAATTATGAACAAGCCCACAGCTAAAATTATCGGAAACGTGGGTTGCCCCAACATGCATTATTATTTATATTTTCTACTCCCTCCGTTCCTAAATATAAGTCTTTTTTATTAGCCACACCTAAGAAAAGAATTTTTTTATTAGCAGTGAACCCCACATGTCATGGACACAAAAAGTGTGGCAAGATTCCCTTAGGCAAGCCAAAGTGTGTCTAACAATTTGAGCAACTCAAGTTAGGCAAGTGTGGCAAGTGTGGGAAAAATAATGTGGCAACATAAGACAAACATAGTCACAATCCAAACAGCCCCGTAATCTTTTGTGACATGCATGAAAATTTGGTTAGTTACATTTATAGTCAAAATTTGGCAAGGTGCATCAAATCAACACATGCAGGTATCAAAAGGGAAGTCACGGCATGCATGCATGCGTTGTACTCCCTCCGTTTCCAAATATAAGTCTTTTTAGAGATTGCAACAAGCAAAATATGTCTACATACATCTGTATGTTGTAGTCCATTTGAAATGTGTAAAAAGACTTATATTGAATGCAGTGCTTTGATGTGTCGCGTCAACTCGTACAAGACCGAGAAGTTTGATTACTACAACGCCCTGTCCCTCGCAGACTAAGCTTCGGTGCCTTAACTGCACCTGCCTTTGGCTGCATGACAGGTGGGACAACCACCTGTTGGGCCCACCTGTCATAGACACAAAGGCAGGAGCAGTAAGTCAATGAAGTTGCGTCCCTCCCTCGCGCATGAGCGTGGTGGCTGGCAGGACTAGTAGGAGCTTTCGCTACATGCTATCCCTCCCATACGAGGTGGACGGACATGCAGCAGTGGATTCGATACTGCAGAAGTAGGAGTAACATCATTGTTCATCTTCTCGAAGAGGCGAAGAGCCAAGCGCAACCCAAACGTGGCAGTTGCGAACGCTCGCGTGGTGCGGTGCCTTGGACCACGCATATAGCCAGGCTCTTGCATGAGACAAAATTGCTATTTAAGCCCACTATTGTAGTACTAGTACTTGCTAGTATAGACCTGTAAACCGGAAAGGAGTATTTGCCTTTCTAGAGATTTCAACAAGTGACTAGACTACACCGCGTGCAGTACTCCCTCCCTTCCGGTTTATAGGGCTCAAACCTCAAATCTCATCAACCAAGGCATTTTGCGATTGGAGGAATGTATCTCGTACTTTACAAAACTACCCTAATTAAACTCATGCATTAATTACATAGTTCTCTCATTTTCCTCTCCGCCTTGGTCGCGGTGCACAATATTGAGCACTCCTATATGACTAGCCGCTCTATCTACATGCGGGACATCAAAGCATCTGGGCCCGCGTGCCATCCACCAAATCATAGCGAGGTGCTACAGTCAAAACTCACCGGTCACCCCGCTGTGGTCGTCATGACCCGTCATATCACTAAACCCACACCTTTACCAGCAGTAGTAAAGTGGCCTCAAAGTTGGACTGGATGAAGGAACCATCATTTCACTCGAATGCTCGTTGAAGCCTTTCTCCCCTTTCTTGAAGAAAACCTCACTCCAGGCTACTCACTTCTGCCATTTATCTTCTGTACCGACGAAGGAAAGGTGTGCGAACCAGTGGTGCTGCTATATTTTCATTCCAAGAATCTTCTTTTTGCGAAGCACCGACCGATTCTCATAGCCTATTCTTTTCCTGTTTTCATTGCGATTGTGGTTTCCTTTCGATTGCTTTTTGTTTGTCAATTCATTGATGGATCCTGGAGCACTAGGCAAAGAGTTGCCGGAGGACAACCCACTGGAGACAACAATCTCCAGGAAGCGAGCACCGACCAACGAGTTGACCATGTTGCCAGGCCAACCCATGGAGACGAAGAACTACAAGAAACAATCACTGGCCAAAGAGTTGATGACGTTGGCGGACGAACTCCTCAAAGAAAGTTGGAAGAACAGCAAGGGCCCCACCTTGCCTACCCCAGAAACTCTGATGGCCACCTATGCGAGGCTCAAGGCAGAGTTTGAGGAGATAGTCGTTGTTGAGAAGCAGTATTCCCCTAGCAAGGTGATGGCCCCCATCGAGGACGAGGAGATGGCCCCCGGAGGGATGGGATCCCCCGGTGAGCTGCACAAGGTAAAAAATAATGGCTTATTACCATAGTTGTGGTTTTTGATTACTTGCAATGTGCTTGCTAATATGTTAGGGTTGTGTAGGTGCCTGTGGACGTCCTTGATGATTCAGATGTCGCGGCCCGTCCTGTGGACAATGCCCCAGAGATCGTTTTCGATGTCGCGGTCCGTCCTGTTGGCATCGCCCCGAAGATCGATTCCGATGTCTCTGTCCATCCTGTAGACATCGCCCCAGAGATCGATTCCGATATCGCGGTCAGTCTTGTGGACATCGCCCTAGAGATCAATTCCCATGCCGATGTCCGTCCTGTGGTCATTGCCTGAGAGATCGATGACAAGAAATAGTTGGTCGCGCTAATCCTTCAGGGTAGTTTGAATTGCCTTTTGTTTAATTACCAGAACGATGCGTGTTATCAAACCATCTTAGGGCTAGTGCACTGTCTTGTGTGGGCGGTACTTGCTACTTTTGTTTGATAGTGAATCATGCGAATCCTCTCCGAGTTATAGAAACGGATGTATCCTCACCAGCTTTTGATGTAATATATGGCATGCTTAGATGTAAGTTTGAACTGTTTATCATATCAGCAGGGCTTGTTTGATGATTCTTGGTGTTAGTACGCTAGCTACTGTGCGAGTTATAGTACTTGCAAAACACTCACCGAAGAGAAACGTTGGGGCTGATGTGCTCGTGGTACGCTTATACTTATCCATCATCAATCGGCCAATAGCCCAAGCTCCTAAAATTGTAGGCTTAGTCGACACGAATACATTCAGGCCTCATTTGGTTCATAGGGTAGAAAATCATAGCAAAAGTACAAAGATGTACAGCAGAAAGTCATTGCAGTACAGAGATGTACTCCCTCCGTTCCAAAATAGATGACCTATAGGCGGCTAGTTTGGACTAGTGTTTTTTTAGGATGGCCTAGTGGGTTTCAGTGATATGACGTGGTACAGTGCCATCCAGTCTTCGTGTGTGGTAGCAGTATTGCGGGTACAATAAGTTTTCTTGAATAAGCGGAATTCAACGAAGTCATGATGGCTCCTTCGTCCGACCAACTTACAGTGGGAAAGGTTGGGCCTGCGATACGACCAGGGTAGACCAGGATAATTTTTTTTAGAAAAATAATATCACTGCTGATTTATATTATTTTTTATTTCTGATGAATGCTAGCGTTTCAACTCTTACGACGAAGAGTGCCAAACACGGCACGTGCTGGATGTCCCACACGTTAGCGAAAGGAGTGGGACATGAACAGTGTGGTAGAGCCCAACACAAAAAAACAGCGTGGTAGAGCGTCTCCACTTCTTCCACTTCTGGGTCGGAGACCACACGTAGTAGTACTAGTGGTATGAACGATACAAAGTGCGACCTGGAGAGAAAGACACGTCTAGTTGGAAGGTCTCGGGGCATACACGTAAAAAAATAAATAAAAGCTAATATGTGCCTCCAAATAATATAGTAGTAGAGTACTTAGGCACGTACTCCATAACATCACCGTGCATTGCACGTACAAGATTTAGTGGTACTTAGACACGTCTAGTTGCATGCACATTACGTAGTAAGAGACAAATGCCGCCCAAGAGTTCCCTTCTCGGCCCACTTTTGGGTGTTTGGTAGAGTGTATGGAGGGTGCAGGAATCCACACTAGTTTAGCACAAATACACTAGAAGCATGCATGAAGAGAGCATGCATGAAGAGGGGTGTTGAGTTGAGCATGCATGAAGAGGGAACAACTATGCTGAGATGAGAACGCAACCAAACACACCCTATATGCCATGCATGTTCATACCATTTGTGCCTTTCTACTTCACTTACTCCGGACTTCCCCATGGCCCACCTCACATTATCACCATATATATTTCTTGGAGTCCGTGCGCGGCGGGTGGGCAATCTCTTCTCCCTCCCCCGTCTCTCTCTTCTTAGTCGACGCCCGCCGAGCAATTAGATTTCGGCTATCGACGGTTTATTCAATTGCAGTCCCACATGTTAGTGAAAATGCGAGACAACGCGTGTCCCCTCTGGTGAGCGGCGTGCGAGCAGGACTGTCGGGGGTGCGACATGTACGAGTCGTAAGTGTGCCGCCTTTTCCTTTTGAACTTACAAAGCGTAATATTTTCGTGCGATCGATCATAGAAATCCAAAACAAAATGCGAGGGCGGTGCTTTCCCGCGTGTTAGGCGGGCTAGTTTGAGTGATATGACGTGCTACAATGCCGTCCAGTTGCTCCATTTTTATGTAAGCAAGAGTCTACACTCTTACGTGGGAGGAGTGCGAAACACGGCGGATCTGATTTTGATCGAGGGAAAACTGTTCCCTGCAAAATAATGGAGCATTGATAGCGATTACAACATGATACTTAGGGCATCTCCAGCGCTGGCCCTCAAATTTACACCGGCATCAGTCCGAGGACACTGATGGATGCCATCCAATGTTGCCCGCATACCTTTCGACAACTATATGAACTAACCGGACAAAATTCGTGCAAACAAAGCAAATTTATCGAAGAAGGACACATAAATGTACTAGCACTACTAGTACACAATAGCGTCGTCCGTCCAGCTTAGTGCGGTGAGATGGTTTCTCGAAGAAGACGATGGAGAAGCGGAGTCAGCGAAGAGTGAAATGATGGTTACTTCGTCCGTGCTTTGTGATTTGACGCCTCACTGCTTTGTGATTTGTGATAGAAGGGACATGGGAGTAGACTCTGTGCTCTATACTGTACATGCGTCCAAGCACGGGAGAAAGAGGAGAGACGTTGCATTTTTCTATTCCTTCAATCAATCAATCAGGGAGCTTCGGTTCCATCCTTTTGTCTTTGACAACACCGTCCACAATGGTTCCCATGATGCCAAAAGCTATTTTCACATTTGGCTACACATTGTGGATGCCCTTAACCGTACCACTTGGTTTTGCTCCTGTGTGCTATCTATTCAAATCTCAATTATATTGATCTAAAAAATTATAGAATCAAGATTAGTAAAAAGGAGGTGATTTTGCTGCGCGGATGGCGGGGGAGGTTTCTTATTTTTAGAGGACGTTGTCCTGGCGGTTTGCTAACATGCGGTCCCACGTGTCACTGCTTTACCAAGCCGATCCACATCCCACATGAGGCAGAACAATGGCAGAAGCAACACGTGGTTAACTTGAAGAAGATGAGGGAGAAGCAGATTCAGCAACGAGTGAAATGATGGTTGCTTCGTCCCTCCAACTTCTTTTTTTAGCATTATTACTTAGTCCCTCCAACTTAACTGCGGGAAAGGTGCAGCCTTGTGATTTGACGCCTCATTGCTCATTACTACGCCGGCGCCATGACTGGGTGCTTCACCCCGGCTGCTCTGCTCTGTATTCTGGTATGGCACGTGGACCCGGTAGCTTGATGTCCCACATGTCGGTGAAAGGGACTAGAAGATTTATGAAAGCGAGCGCTCCACTCTTACGACGGAGAAGTACACAACACGATGGCCCAGTGAACTGTCACTTGTACTGTATAGTACTATAGTTTTGCTGTTTCACATGATCCATCGATACAAACCCGATTAAACTGGAAAGGGCGGATTTTTCCCGCGCGGTATATGATACTAGCCATACATTTCAAAGGCAATTTTAATGTATGCAAACTGAATAATTAAGTAACAATATGATATCTAGTAAAACTAAAAACACATATGATTTATTGTGTTAGAGTGTAGTAGTAGTGCTGTATTGCATAGTTGTTAGATGTAACATGCGAGAACGTGTAGAGATGTAGTTTTGGAGGGCCTACAGAGAGAAAAGCGTAATACGGTCACCGAACTTCAGAATAAGCTGATTACGGTCACTATATACGTTTTGCGGTGATTATACGGTCACTTGCTCATGGTTCAACATCGGATTGCACTCTGTTGACCGGCCAAATAGTCTGTGTGGCACCATGTTAAGTAGTTAAATTGACCACATTCCTTGTGGGTCCCACCTGTCAGTTCGCATAGGGAAAAGGTCAGATAAACACAAATTTATGCAGGCGCGACAAGACTCCAACCCGTGCGCGGGAATCACCAGGTTGTGTATGTGTCTGTCAGGGCCTGATGTGTGTGCATGCACGTGTAGGTTGAACAATTGAGCGTGAGAGTGTGTGTTGGTCGTGTGGTGTACTGGTGTGTGCATGATGCATGCGTGTGTGCGTGTGAGTGTTGCGTGCGTGGCTTGGCTGCGTGTGTACGTGTGAGTGTTGCGTGCGTGCGTGGGTGCATGTGTTCATGTGAGTGTTGCATGCATGCAGTTCTTGTGCATGCGTGCATGTGTGTATAATCACCACATCAGCTCCTGTGTGTTAAAGCAGATGGCTCAGCATATCAATACAGGGCCACCTTGTCCACTGTGCCCGCGGTCATGACTTGGAACCACAGTCCAATATTTTTTTTGTCATTTGTTCTCATTCTTACTAGCAAGATGCCCGTGCGTTGCACGTAACATCAAGATGCATTTGTATGACAAGTTTATCTTGTGAGAGAAAAGGATGAACGAGGGAAGGCCTTATTTGAAAATGTGGATAGGTGTGTGGGTACCTTTTTGCAAAATTTCCATAGTTTCTTTCCTATCTGTCAGATATAAATCGGACGACCTATATTGCAGGACGGCAGGCACACCATCATCACCAACTCTGTTTTTTATAAGTGTGTATTTTATAAGAGTGTAGATGTAGAGTAGATACAAGCCGACGGGTGGGCCCGATGGTAGTGAGATAATGTGATGCAACACTAGAAGTGCCACGTGGAGCGTTTAACTGGTCAACTAGTTGTGTCTTGAGCAAATACAGAGTTGTACGGTGAGCTCGTGACTGAATAATAACCACAAAACGTAAATGGTGACCGTAATGAGTGGATTCTGATGTCCAATGTTCGTATCGTGCTTTCGCTTCAAATACAATGATCGTCACTGTATATATCACGAGAGAAAGATGAAACATGCGTGAATGTGCTGGGGGCTTACTTTTAGAGGACACGGAGATAGTTTGTGTGCGACGTGAAAGGGGCGAGAGGGGGTATCACGATGGAGAGAGAGATGCTCTTCGTTTCTCTTTATTATGACTAACTTTATATATAGTATAAAAATATACAAATTCACAGTGCGGAATAAATATCATTGTGGCCACCATGCAATGCAAATTAGCGTTCATACTCCTCCATATAACTTTGTAATGTTGTATATATGTAGAAATTCTAAAATAATTTTTTGGCCACACTTTATTCAAAAGGATTGTTGTATGCGAAATAAACGTGAAGAGAGGGCTTTTTAGATCAATGGGGTACGTGATGTAACATGTGTGAATGTGTAGTTGATGCATTTGGCAGGGCCTAGAGAGGTATATGTGTGTATTACGTATTCGAGAGAGGCATGGATAGAGGGGCCGGCGAGGGGGGCGTGGGAGAGATAGCACGATAAATGAGAGTGGTCTAGAGAGAGAGAGAGACGGATATGGCGTCACGGTGAGAGATTCCCTTGAGTGTGTATATGCAAGGGGGGAGTGGATAGAGGCACCAGGAGGATATTTTTTGTGTGTGGTGTCTGTGTTGGTATGTGTGGGTGTGAGAAGATAACGAGACGTGGGGGCAGAGCGTGTGTCACCGCTTGAGGTCCGGTGGGTCGAGGTGAGGCCCTTCGTTCGGTTCCATCCTGCGCCACATTGGTTGGCCCGTGACGCATTTAGGAAGACCCATGGATGACTAGTCATACAAGACAATGATAGCATAAATGTGAAGGACTCTGTGTCCACTGACAAAGCCGTCTAGGATTTGTAACCCTAGGTTCTCGGACTAAGGTAACCCCTTTATCTCTGATATTACTATTCATCCAACCTAACTTTAAGGGGCATCGTACATAATGCTCTGCTAGAATCATACTCGTCGATTAGTAAGAGAGGTGCGAGACAATGCGTGAGAGACATGCCTAAATATAATGTGCGTACAGGAGACACGTAGGCAGGTCTATGTATATAGAAATGGTCGATGGGGATTGTGCGTGTGTATGCTTGTGAGAGGAAGAGTGCTTGTGATAAAGATTAATGAAAAAAATCGTAAATGGTTACGAGAGGGAGGGAGGGTTATATCGAGAGCATGTGTGCGAGAAAGACACCTCGGGAGAGAGTGTGTGAGCATGTGTGAGAGACCTCCGATGGAGAGTGAAACTACACGTAAAAGACTGCTGTACACATTGATTAAAGATATAAATTGTATCCAAATATTAGGATGGGTTCATGATATTTGCAATTCGCGTAAGGAACGGTCATTGATCCATCAGACATCTAGATTCTATCGAATTTGAGCATGTCTATGTTATTATTCGACACAATTGATCCACATAGTTAGTATTTTGAACTCTAGACAATGCATCGCTTTAGCAATCGAATATAAACGTGAGTATAGTTCATGTTGTGTGTGTAAAGCACATTATGATGAGGACACAAACATGGGGTAGGGTAATAGGCCTGACCTATATGTCTTACCTAAGGTCCTTGTCCTAAGAACAAAGAAGTTCAAGAATCAGAAGAAGGGATCCAGCAAAGGTGTCGAGTAAAGACCACTTGACCTACCATTCACTCTTGAGACCTCTCTCTATCCAGGGCACTCGACCATAAAACCACTCGACATATAAGAAGACCTAGAGCTGGTCTACGCAGCAACGGTCGGGCATTTATTCATATATTTAATGATCATTTGTAGCACTTCAATACAAGCGTTACCTGTAATGCCACCTCTTTATGTACATTGAATCCTATGTAACGGAGGGGAGCTGGGGGTCCTGGCGCACTCTATATAAGCCACCCCCTCCTCTGGGACAAGGGTTCGCACCCTCTGTAACTCACACGCATATAATCCAGTCGACCGCCTCCGGGCTCCGAGACGTAGGGTTGTTACTTCCTCCGAGAAGGGCCTGAACTCATAAAACTTGCGTGTACAACTCCTCCATAGCTGAGATCTTGCCTCTACATTACCTACACCCTATTCTACTATCAGACTTAGAACCACGACAGTTGGCGCCCACCTTGGGGCGGGTGTCTTAGCGACTTGTTGGAGAAGTTGCGATTTTTCCGATCCCCATCGACATGGTTTCAGGCGGAGGTTTGGCTGAGGGCCGCGAGATACGTCTCGGTGCGCTCGTGTTCGTCGCCGACGACTCTGCTTGGCTCCAAGAGGCTCCACTCGACGTCGAGGCGCTACCCGTCCGCGGGGCGACGCACTTTCACGCGTGCGTCCGCGGCATCCTCCTGCAATAGCCGTCGACTCAGTGTCAGTCAGCTCCTGTTGCGTCCTCACTCCCTGTTGCCTGCCGGCGCAAGCGTTCCGGTCGTTCGAGGCTTCAGTGGTGGGTGAGACACGCAGCGGCCCGCCAGTCGGCCGTCCCCCAAGTCGCGGCAATCGAGCCCGACGAAACGCTCTACGGCCTGTTCGATCTGTCGACTGGCTCCATAGAAACCGCATCCGAGTGCGACAGCAGTGATCCCGCGGCGGAAGTCCTGATGGTCGATGGGCCTCGCAGTCCTCTTGGCTTCCCTCGCGTTGACGGTGGAGATGGCGGAGGCGATCCTTCGCGTGTCCATGAGGTGTACCTCCCCGAGCCCCTATCTTCGCTACAGAGGGAAGAACTTCGCCGCTGGAACATGGATGCCCTTCATACTCCTATCATCGGAGAAACTCCCGAGGCCCGAGCCTTGGAGGAGGCGCGCCTGGCCAACTTGGGTGAGCGCACTCGGCTAGAGAACCTCCAACATGCACTCGACGAGCGTGCTCGGCAACGGGTTCCAGCATCCAGTCAACGACAACTTTTTCCCCCTCCAACTCAGGTATATTGAACTCCAATCCAGAATCTCGCAACCGCAACCTGAATAGCAGAGTCAATCCAGCCGTCCTAGTCAGATGCTGGCAGAGGTTTGATGCAGATCAGGGATTTACTCCGGGCAGCGGGAGAACAGAATACAGCTGTGTCTCAGTCGCGGAATAGGACTCCCAGCAGATCTGTCGTAGCAGATACAGTCTAGTCGGCCCACAGCCCAAGATCGCCCCCGAGGCGTGAGGGACGTGGAGACCGGCGAGATCAGTACAGAAACCACGAGCAGTATGATCGCCGACTCGATCATGATGATCGTCGTCGAGTGCCCACGCCTCCCCCAAGGAGTGGGTTATATGCGCCTCGACAACATGATGACAGACGCCCTCACAGCAGTGGGCGAAGAATTCCAGTCGACCCCAAGGAACCAGGCTTTGATGCGAGATCAATTCTCGTACAAGGTCTGGTCGACAGAAACAGAGCTCAGAGAGAAGTCCATGACAGAGATTTACCAACCAGCAGCAGAGTTCATGTCTCAGGTCCCGAGTGCTTCAGCAGAGCCAACAGGTGTAACGCCCTCGATGTGGCTATATCTCCCACGTGTCGAAGCACGACTTAGAGGCATAACCACATTGAAAGCAATGTCGCAAGTGAGGTAATCTTCACACAAACCATGTAATACATAAGGGAAAGAGATACATAGTTGGCTTACAGTCGCCACTTCACACAATACATAAATAAACATCCATCATTCAGATTACACTCAAGGTCCGACTACGGAACCAAAATAAAAAAGACTACCCCAAATGCTACAGATCCCGATCGTCCCAACTGGCTCCACTACGATCATCAGGAAAAGACACATAGTAACGACCACGTTCCTCGTCGAACTCCCACTTGAGCTCGGTTGCGTCATCTGCCTTTGGCATCGTCGGCACCTGCAACTGTTTTGGTAGAATCTGTGAGTCACAGGGACTCAACAATCTCACACCCGCGAGATCAAGACTATTTAAGCTTATAGGAAGGACAGAGTTGTGAGGTGGAGCTGCAGCAAGCAACTAGCATATATGGTGGCTACATTCGCAAAAGAGAGCGAGAAGAGAAGCAAGGCACGGTCGTGAAGCTAGTAGCGATCAAGAAGTGATCCTGAACTACTTACGTCAAACAAAACTCCAACACCGTGTTCACTTCCCGGACTCCGCCGAGAAGAGACCATCACGGTTACACACGCGGTTGATGTGTTTTAATTAAGGTCAACTTCGGGTTTTCTACAACCGGACATTAACAAATTCCCATCTGCCTCATAACCATGGGCACGGCTTTGAAAGATAATACCCTGCAGGGGTGTCCCAACTTAGCCCATTATAAGCTCTCACGGTCAACGAAGGATATTCCTTCTACTGGGAAGACCCGATTAGTCTCGGAATCCCGGACTACAAGACATTTCGATAGCAATAAAACAAGACCAGCAAAGCCACTCGACTGTGCTGACAAATCCCGATAGGAGCTGCACATATCTCGTTCTCAGGGCACACCGGATAGGTCAGCCTACGAGTAAAACCAGCCCTCGAGTTGCCCGTGGTGGCCCCTGATCTGCTGGTTGGGCCAGCACTCGAAGGAGCACTGGTCCGGGGTTAAATAAAGATGACCCTCGGGCTCGCGAAAACCCGAGGGAAAAAGGCTTAGGTGGCAAATGGTAAAACCAATGTTGGGCCTTGCTGGAGGAGTCTTATTCAAAGCGAACTGTCAAGGGGTCCCATAAATCACCCAACCGTAAGGAACGCGAAATCGAGGAACATAACACCGGTATGACGGAAACTAGGGCGGCAAGAGTGGAACAAAACACCAGGCATAAGGCCGAGTCTTCCACCCTTTACCAAGTATATAGATGCATTAATTAAACAATAGAGATTGTGATATCCCAACAAGTAAACATGTTCCAACAAGGAACAACATCTCCATGTTCCAACAGGGAACAAACTTCATCTTCTCCTGCAACTAGCAACGCTATAAGAGGGGCTGAGCAAAGCGGTAACATAGCCAAACAACGGTTTGCTAGGAAAGGATGGTTAGAGGTTTGACATGGCAATATGGGTGGCATGATAAGCAAGTGATAGGCATCGTAGCATAGGCATAGCAAAAGAGCGAGCATCTAGCAAGCAAAGATAGAAGTGATTTCGAGGGTATGTTCATCTTGCCTGAAAAGTTCTCAGAGTTGTCGAAAGCTTGATCCTCGTAAGCGTTCTCAACAGGTTCCTCGTTCACGTACTCGTCTCCCGGCTCCACCCAAAGCAAGAACACAAACAATGGAACCACAATAAATCACGGTGCAATGCACAAGCAACATGATGCAAAACATGGAATGATATGCGAGATGTGAGATGCAATGCATATGCGTGCTCCGGAAGGAAAATGATGAACCGGGCATCAACTTGGCAAACCAAGTATGCCGCTGGAAAGGTGAGATGATTTCGGTTGAAATCGATATAAAGATCACCGGAATCGGATGCACGGTTTGCAAATGACAAGCAAAACAAGAATGGCACAAATCTGCCATTAACAGCATGATGCCACATAGCAAGCAACAAGGAATTAAGCTACTGCACCCAAACGTGCCAACAAAGCATATGGCGGTGATCTACTCAAGATGCTTGACAAAAGATGAACACTAAGCTACGGCTAAATCACACCATAACAGGTCCAAACAAGCATGGCAAAAGTGCATAACCATATGTTCAAAACATCCTTACTGAAGTTTCTCAAAATATGCATGGATCTCTCAGTAGCATCACGTTAACATGGCATAAAAATATCAGCAAAACAGGGGCTGAAATCAGCAACATCATGAAGCCTAGTTTGCATGCTTGTGCTAGTCACCACAGAGATCACAAAAATACATGGCATACACCCCGGTAAAGATGGCATGGCATATTACAAAACACATGTAGGACTCAAGTTCATAGGATGCACACATCAATCATGGCAAAAATGACAAAAGTGCATGTTCTGTTAAGAAACAGAAACTAACATCACATAGCCCTCTTCTAACTGCATTTCGGGCACCAAGATGAGCTCAAATGAAAATGATGCAATGAGATGAAATGATGTACTCATCGAGACGAACATTTCGGTATGCTATACGCCCAAAACGGAGCCACGAGTGCAAAGGTATGGCATGATGAAAATGCAACAATAATCTGCCAGAATAAAGACTTGGAGGATTTCGGGGGAGAAGGAAAGTCAACCGTGGATTGGATCTAGATCCGGCTCGGCGCGGATCGGGGTTCACCGGCCGGAGTTGGGGCCGGGAAGGAGAGGAGAGGCCGGGGCGAGGCCCGGGGCGGCGAGGCGGCGCGGCGGCAGGAGATCATGGGCAGCAGCCAAGCGCCATGGGCCGAAAGCGAAGCGGCGCGCGCGACATTTAACGGGCTCGAGGGGGCCTCCTGCAGCCCTGGTTTCCTTGGCCCAGCAGCGCTAGGGCACACCCACATGGTGTGCCATGGTTGGCCAAGGGCCTGGCGGCGGACGTTGCGTCGACTCCGCCCTTGGACGTGTCCGTGGCTTGCGGAGAGGAGCGGGGCTAGGGTAGGGTAGGAATGATCCGGGATTTGGAAATGGGGGATGGGGTCTTTAAATAGAGGTAGCGGAGGCTAGGGAGCTCCAAATTGAGCACGGTTTTCGCCCACACGATCGTGATCGAACTGCGATGGACATGGAAGTGACTTAGATGGGTTATTGGGCTGTTTTGGAGGGGTGTTTGGCTGCAACTTAAAAGAGGCCTTTCTTGAGAGTGCGGTTAACCGTTGGAGTACCAAACGAGCTCCAAATGACCGAAACTTGACAGGTGGTCTACGGTGGTGTACCAATGCCACTTGACAAACCTCGGTCCATTCCGAGAAAGTTTAGTACCCGCTCACGGAAAAATGTAAAAGGGGCGCCGGGGACATAGGAGTGCGGATTACAAAAGCGGACAACGGGAAAATGCTCGGAATCATGAGGCGAACACGTATGCAAATGCGATGCACATGATGACATGATATGAAATGCATGACATGGACAAAATGCAAAAATGAAGAAAAACCCAACCACGGAGGGAATGACATATCACAATGCGAAAATGGCAAGAGTTGGAGTTACAAATATGGAAAGTTACATCCGGGGTGTTACAACACTCCACCACTACAAGAGGATCTCGTCCGAGATCTAGGACTGAAAGAACTCCGGATATTCGGAACGGAGGTGATCCTCGCGCTCCAGGTGGCTTCTCGGTCGGAATGGTGTGACCACTTCACTTTCAGGAATTTGATTGACTTGTTGCGAGTCTTGCGCTCGGTTTCTTCAAGAATAGCAACGGGTGCTCATGATAGAGAGATCTTCTTGGAGGTCAATTTCTTCGAAGTTGATAGTGCGCTCAGGAGTCTTGAAGCACTTGCGAAGCTGTGACACGTGAAACACATCGTGCACGTTCGCGAAGTTGGACGGAAGCTCAAGTTGATAGGCGAGATCGCCTCTTTTGCCAATGATCTTGAAAGGACCCACGTATCTAGGGGCAAGCTTCCCTTTGATACCGAAGCGACGAGTGCCTTTCATTGGAGAGACGCGGAGGTAGACATGGTCTCCGATTTCAAAAGCCACATCACGGTGCTTGTCATCATAATAGCTCTTCTGGCGTGATTGCGCGGCTTTGAGATTCTCACGAATGACTTTGCACATTTCTTCGGCTTCTGTGATCAAGTCGTTGCCAAGAAGTTGGCGTTCACCTGTCTCGGACCAATTGAGAGGAGTACGACACTTTCTGCCATAGAGAATTTCGAATGGGGCCTTGCCCGAACTCGCTTGGAAGCTGTTGTTGTAGGAGAACTCGGCATATGGAAGACAATCTTCCCACTTCATACCGAAGGAAATGACACAAGCCCTGAGCATATCTTCAAGGATTTGATTGACTCGCTCGACTTGGCCACTTGTTTGAGGATGGAAAGCTGTGCTGAAACGAATGTTGGTGCCCATGGCCTTCTGAAAAGAATCCCAAAACTTGGAGGTAAAGATGCTGCCACGGTTTGAAGAGATCAATTGTGGAATGCCATGCAAGGAGACAATCCTGGAGGTGTATAGCTCTGCCAACTGAGCTGCTGTGATGGATTCTTTGATAGGAAGAAAATGAGCCACTTTAGTAAGCTTGTCAATGACAACGAAGATAGCATCATTTCCACGCTTGGACTTTGGAAATCCAGTCACGAAGTCCATTTCGATATGATCAAACTTCCATTCCGGAATAGCAAGAGGTTGGAGGAGACCAGCTGGTCGTTGGTGTTCTGCTTTCACTCTTTTGCAGACATCACACTCATTCACGAATTGAGCAATTTCTCGCTTCATTCGAGTCCACCAATATGACTGCTTGAGGTCATGGTACATCTTCGTACTTCCAGGATGAATGGATAGAAGGGAATTGTGTGCCTCGTTCATAATGACTTTACGTAGATCACCCTTTGGAACCACAATCCGGTCCTCGAAGAAAAGAGTATCTTTGTCATCAATGTGGAAGCACTTGTACTTGGAAATGCCCTTGTCGATACCACGTTTCACCTTTTTCACCATGGTATCCAGGAGTTGAGCCTCACGAATTTGGTCTTCCAAAGTAGGAGAGACTATGAGGTTGGCAAGAAAACCTTGAGGCACAACTTGAAGATTCAGCTTGTGGAAAGCTTCACAAAGGTCCGGCTGGAAGGGCTTGTGGATTAAACTGTTGCAATAAGCCTTTCTGCTCAAAGCATCTGCAATGACATTGGCCTTCCCCGGAGTATATTCAATACTTGGGTTGTACTCTTGAATCATTTCGACCCATCGAGTCTGCCTGAGGTTGAGGTTGGGTTGAGTGAAGATATACTTGAGGCTCTTGTGATCGGTGAAAATGTCCACTTTCCTTCCCAACAAGAGATGTCTCCATGTTATCAATGCATGGACAACTGCCGCCAACTCAAGATCGTGAGTGGGGTAGTTCTTTTCGTTGGGCTTCAGCTGACGAGAGGTATAGGCCACAACTCTCTTCTCTTGCATTAACACAGCACCGAGACCTTGAAGAGAAGCATCACGAGAAAACTTGAATGGCTTGGATTCATCGGGAGGAGTTAAGGCAGGAGCTGTGACGAGTTTCTTCTTTGAGAGTATTGAAAGCAACGTCACACTCGGGAGACAAGACATACTTCACATGCTTCTGGAGGAGGTTGGAAAGAGGCTTTGCAATCTTAGAGAAGTTCTCAACGAATCTTCGGCAATAGCTTGCAAGACCAAGAAAACTGCGGAGCTGCTTGACATTCTGAGGAGGTTCCCAATTCACAACTGCAGACACCTTCTCGGGGTTAACAATGATGCCCTTGTCGGAGATGATGTGACCAAGATAAAGCACTTCATCAAGCCAAAATTCACATTTGGAAAAATTCGCATAGAATTGATGCTCTTTGAGCTTGTCGAGCACCAATCGCAAATGTTTGGCATGATCCTTCTTATTCTTGGAGAAGACCAAAATATCATCAAGATAGACCAAGACGAATTCATTGGTGTAGGGGTTGAAGATGAAGTTCATCATTCAAGAGAATGTTGGAGGAGCATTGACAAGGCGAAAGACATGACAGTATATTCATAAGAACCAAAGCTTGTTCGAATCTTGTCTTGGGAATATCTTGTTCACGAATGCGAATCTGATGATAACCCATACGAAGGTCAAGCTTGGAGAACACTTTAGCACCTTTGAGTTGCTCGAAAAGCTCATTGATGTTGGGAAGTGGATACTTGTTCTTGATTGTCTTCTTATTCAATGGACGGTAATCGGACGAAAGTCGGTCCGTGCCATCCTTCTTCCGGACAAAAGAACACCACAACCCCAAGGAGATGAACTCGGTCCGATCAAACCAGACGCTCTTGTTCATCGAGCTGCTTCTTCAATTCCTTCAGCTCATTAGGTCCAAGCTTGTATGGGCGCTTGCAAACGGGTTCGATGCAAGGCTCAAGATCGATACTTGAACTCAAGCGGCGGTGAGGAGGCATTCTGGAAGCTCTTCGGAAAGACATCTTGGTACTCACAAACGATGGAATCGAGAGATAGCATCCAATTCGCCCTTCTCATTGAGAGAAAACAACCGAATGGTTTCATCACGAGCGGCATAGATGATCACATCATTAGAAGAGTGAGTCAATTGAATTTCCCTGGCAGCACAATCAAGCTGAGCTTTGTGCTGAGAAAGCCAGTCCATCCCGAGAATAAGATCAATATCCGAGTCACCAAGGACAAATGGTTTAGCCAGAAATCTATAGCCGCCCATCTTGATAGAAACATCCGGAGCCATCATTTTTGTATTCATGAACAAACCAGGAGAGGAAACCGCTATCGGCTTAGGCAGATCGACATTATGCAAATTGTTCATGGATGCAAAAGGTCTTGATATGAAAGAAATAGATGCACCAGTATCAAATAAGACTTTTGCAGGAATATCATTAACTGAGAGATTACCCATAATCACATCAGAAGAAACCTGTGCTTGAGCTGCATTCATCATATTCACCTTGGCATGCTTTGGATTATGCTTGACCACTGCATTGCTGGAAGATCTCACAGGAGGAGGAGGCGGAAGGCGCCTTTGGTTGAAGCACTTGTTCGCATAGTGACCTTTCTGCTGACATTTGTTGCAAGTCACCTCTGAGAGCGGACGGTGATAAGGAGCATTTGACCTTGGAGCTTGAGAATTAGACTTGTTACGATAGCTTTGGGTTGGGTGGGTGGGAAGATCCACGACCACCTGAGTTCTTCTGCTGGTAAGGCTGACGGAACGGAGGAGGAGGAAGATAGAACTTCTGCTGCTTAGCTGCCACTTGAGAGGAAGAAGAAGACTGAGCTGCATCCTGATTCTCTTCTTAGAAGCCTCACATTTGAGCTGGGCAGCTTCTTGCTTGATGCCATGTTGTAGAATTCATCATACTTTTCGGCTCAAAAGCACGAGAGCTAATTGCAGATCTTCTCTCGAGACCACCTCTGAATTGATAGATCATACTCTTTTCATCAGGGACGTCTTGCTTAGCGAAGCGAGCAAGTTTCTGGAACTGGATATTGTATTGATACACAGACATGCCGCCTTGCTTGAGATTGCGGAACTCCTCACGCTTGCTCTCAACAACACTTTTCAGAATGTGGTGAGCTCTGAAGTCTCGCTGGAACTCATCCCAGGTAATTACACGACCTCCTCTGGAATCTTTGTATTGCTGGAACCACTCAGCAGCTTGGTCCTTGAGTTGAAACGAAGCAAACTTGACAAAGTCCTCAGGTCTGACATTGCTACATTCAAAATGTTTGCAGATGTCCACAAGCCAATCGTCGGCGTCTGTGGCCTCGACACAGAAGCTGAAAGACTTCGGCTGATTAGCGAGGAACTGATTGAGGGTAGCAAAGTGCGGCTGGTTGTTGCCTTGACCTTGATTTCCTTGATTGCCTTGACCTTGGGTACGCTCTTGCAAGAGTTGCAAAATCATCTGAGCATTGGCATTGGTGGCTGCCATGATAGCTTGCCATGCCTCCGGAGGCGGAGGTGGAGGTGGAGGTTCGATCGACTCCCATCATTGCGTCCGGATTCGACGCGTTGGCGGAGCCATCCTGAAGAGGGTGACATCCGTTAGCACTTTGATAGACAGATAGACAAGTTGAACCAACGGATAGAAATTGCAACATATAGTCTTCACAATAAACATTCGAACAAGGATGAACGAATGAATTCCAAAAGCTAACATCACACGTCCATTAAGGTGAGAAGCCACTTGATTAAGGGTTGATGAAAAATAACAAGGAACGATGGAACAAATAAGTGGTAAGGATTACCCAATCACAAACCAAATATCTGCGGGAAGAAATGCTAAGAGCTACTTGAAACCCACCTATAAACTCCGAAACTTTACGGTTATGCAATCTGGTGTTGGGGATACTGAGGGACACAAAATATATCACCCAAACTAACAATACCTAGATCCGCTGTATCCATCCGTCAACACATAACCAAGAAACCTTCGAAATCGTGTACCTCGACCTTTAAAAGCATCCGTTATACGAGTCATGGCAATACTCGAGCTCGCCCAAAGATCTTTGGGTTATCGGGTTATCTCACCAACAACTGTACAAAAGAGATATTCGATGTCGGCAAATCTCGGTATTCAGAATCTGCAACGATAAAATTGTGACGACAACACCTCGGAGCTCAACTCCCGGGACACGCCACAACCCTAAATGTCGAGGCACCAAGAACAATGTTCTCGTCACAAAACCATCGGAACGATTCCAAGATACCCGCGTGATCCTAATTTTTTTAGTGAAATTTGAGGAGAGGAGAGTCAAAACTTCTACGTCAGGAGACCTCACCAGAGCGACGAAGGGACTGGGGAGTAAAAAGAATCCTACTCTCCGATATATATAATCCTAAGACTCAAAACATTTTTGTTCTAGACTCAACAACGCCAGCAAACAATCAAGCAGGGGCTCCTAAGTCGGGGATGGCTCTGATACCAACTTGTAACGCCCTCGATGCGGCTATATCTCCCACGTGTCGAAGCACGACTTAGAGGCATAACCGCATTGAAAGCAATGTCGCAAGTGAGGTAATCTTCACACAACCCATGTAATACATAAGGGAAAGAGATACATAGTTGGCTTACAGTCGCCACTTCACACAATACATAAATAAACATCCATCATTCAGATTACACTCAAGGTCCGACTACGGAACCAAAATAAAAAAGACTACCCCAAATGCTACACAGATCCCGATCGTCCCAACTGGGCTCCACTACTGATCATCAGGAAAAGACACATAGTAACGACCACGTTCCTCGTCGAACTCCCACTTGAGCTCGGTTGCGTCATCTGCACTCGCATCGTCGGCACCTGCAACTGTTTTGGTAGAATCTGTGAGTCACGGGGACTCAGCAATCTCACACCCGCGAGATCAAGACTATTTAAGCTTATAGGAAGGACAGAGTTGTGAGGTGGAGCTGCAGCAAGCGACTAGCATATATGGTGGCTACATTCGCAAAAGAGAGCGAGAAGAGAAGCAAGGCACGGTCGTGAAGCTAGTAGCGATCAAGAAGTGATCCTGAACTACTTACGTCAAACATAACTCCAACACCGTGTTCACTTCCGGACTCCGAGAAGAGACCATCACGGTTACACACTTGCGTTGATGTGTTTTAATTAAGGTCAACTTCGGGTTTTCTACAACGGACATTAACAAATTCCCATCTGCCTCATAACCGCAGGCACGGCTTTGAAAGATAATACCTGCAGGGTGTCCCAACTTAGCCCATTATAAGCTCTCACGGTCAACGAAGGATATTCCTTCTACGGGAAGACCCGATCAGTCTCGGAATCCGGACTACAAGACATTTCGATAGCAATAAAACAAGACCAGCAAAGCCACCCGATTGTGCCGACAAATCCCGATAGGAGCTGCACATATCTCATTCTCGGGCACACCGGATAGGTCAGCCTCTGAGTAAAACCAGCCCTCGAGTTGCCCGTGGTGGCCCTTGATCTGCTGGTTGGGCCAAACACTCGAAGGAGCACTGGTCGGGGTTAAATAAAGATGACCCTCGGGCTCATGAAAACCGGGAAAAAGGCTTAGGTGGCAAATGGTAAAACCAATGTTGGGCCTTCTTTGGAGGAGTCTTATTCAAAGCGAACTGTCAAGGGGTCCCATAAATCACCCAACCGTAAGGAACGCAGCGAAATCAAGGAACATAACACCGGTATGGCGGAAACTAGGCGGCAAAGTGGAACAAAACACCGGGCATAAGGCCGAGTCTTCCACCCTTTACCAAGTATATAGATGCATTAATTAAACAATAGATATTGTGATATCCCAACAAGTAAACATGTTCCAACAAGGAACAACATCTCCATGTTCAACAAGGAACAAACTTCATCTTCTCCTGCAACTAGCAACGCTATAAGAGGGCTGAGCAAAGCGGTAACATAGCCAAACAACGGTTTGCTAGGAAAGGATGGTTAGAGGTTTGACATGGCAATATGGGTGGCATGATAAGCAAGTGATAGGCATCGTAGCATAGGCATAGCAAAAGAGCGAGCATCTAGCAAGCAAAGATAGAAGTGATTTCGAGGGTATGGTCATCTTGCCTGCAAAGTTCTCAGAGTTGTCGAAAGCTTGATCCTCGTAAGCGTTCTCAACAGGTTCCTCGTTCACGTACTCGTCTCTCGGCTCTACCCAAAGCAAGAACACAAACAATGGAACCACAATAAATCACGGTGCAATGCACAAGCAACATGATGCAAAACATGGCATGATATGCGAGATGTGAGATGCAATGCATATCGTGCTCGGAAGGAAAATGATGAACCAGGCATCAACTTGGCAAACCAAGTATGCCGCTGGAAAGGTGAGATGATTTCGGTTGAAATCGATATAAAGATCACGGAATCGGATGCACGGTTTGCAAATGACAAGCAAAACAAGAATGGCACAAATCTGCCATTAACAAACATGATGCCACATAGCAAGCAACAAGAAATTAAGCTACTGCACCCAAGCGTACCAACAAAGCATATGTCAGTGATCTACTCAAGATGCTTGACAAAATATGAACACTGAGCTAAGGCTAAATCACACCATAACAGGTCCAAACAAGCATGGCAAAAGTGCAAAATATATCAGCTTCACAGACTTAGTGAAAACCTGAACATGGCAGAATCAGCATCAGGAAGCAATGTTCAGAGCAAGCAAACGATATGCTACAGGAGCTTATAATAGCAAAACAAGGCATGGCATGAATCTACTCAAAGCATAGAACAAAAGTCCCTTATTTACCATGAGCCAAAAGGGAAATAAAATATGATGGCACCCACGTAAACATAGCAAGTTTCGTTAACAGATTAAGCAACAGGGCATGACAAAAACAGATAACAAGTAGGCATGTTTAAGAGCTCGATGCACTCACTACAGAGCATTTCATGATAAACTAAGCATACATCCATCAAGAAGACATGTCATAGAAGCTATACATGGCAAGAAGAACATCATAGCGTACACGGATCAACTACAACAACCTTGGCAAAATTGAATAACATGTAAACAATCTGCCAGGAAACATTTTATAGCAAAAGTAGAGCTCGATTGACTCAAGCTATGGCACTCCATAATTGCAAACAAGGGCATGGATGGATATATCATAACCATATGTTCAAAACATCCTTACTGAAGTATCTCAAAATATGCATGGATCTCTCGGTAGCATCACGTTAACATGGCATAAAAATATCAAGAAAAGCAGGGCTGAAATCAGCAACATCATGAAGCCTAGTTTGCATGCTTGTGCTAGTCACCACAGAGATCACAAAAATACATGGCATACACCCGGTAAAGATGGCATGGCATATTACAAAACACATGTAGGACTCAAGTTCATAGGATGCACACATCAATCATGGCAAAAATGACAAAAGTGCATGTTACGTTAAGAAAGCGAAACTAACATCACATAGCCCTCTTCTAACAGCATTTCGGGCATCAAGATGAGCTCAAATGAAAATGATGCAATGAGATGAAATGATCTACTCATCGAGGCGAACATTTGATATGCTACACGCCCAAAATGGAGCCACGAGTGCAAAGTTATGGCATGATGAAAATGCAACAATAATCTGCAGAATAAAGACTTGGAGGATTTGGGGGAGAAGGAAAGTCAACCGTGGATTGGGATCTAGATCCGGCTCGGCGGCGGATCGGGGTTCACCGCCGGAGTTGGGGCGGGGAGAGAGGAGAGGCAGGGCAAGGCCGGGCGGCGGCGCGCCGGGCGGAGGGGCGGCGGCGGCTGGAGATCATGGCGGCGGCGCCATGGCCGAAGGCGAGGGCGGGCAAAGCGCGACTAACGGGAAGGGGGCCTCCCCGGCCCTGTGGAGGCGCGGCGGCGGCGAGCGTGGGCACGCATACGTGGCGTGCCTTGATGGTTAACGAAGGATGGTTGGCCAGACAGCGTCCGCTCCTTCGGGACGTGTCCGTGGCCTTGAGAAGGAGCGGGCTAAGGTAGGGTAGGAATGATCAAGAGATTTGGAAATGGGGGTCTTTAAATAGAGGTAGAGGAGGCTAGGGAGCTCCAAATGAGGTGTTTTCGCCACACGATCGTGATCGAACAGCGATGGACATGGAAGTGACTTAGATGGGTTATTGGGCTGTTTTGGAGGGTGTTGGGCTGCAACTTAAAAGAGGCCTTTGCGAGAGTGCGGTTAACCGTTGGAGTACCAAACGAGCTCCAAATGACCGAAACTTGACAGGTGGTCTACGGTGGTGTACCAAGGCCACTTGACAAACCTCGGTCCATTCGAGAAAGTTTAGTACCGCTCACGGAAAAATGTAAAAGGGACGCCGGGGACATAGGAGTGCGGATTACAAAAGCGGACAACGGGAAAATGCTCGGAATCATGAGGCGAACACGTGCGCAAATGCGATGCACATGATGACATGATATGAAATGCATGACATGGACAAAATGCAAAAATGAAGAAAAACCCAACCACGGAGGGAATGTCATATCACAATGCCGAAAATGGCAAGAGTTGGAGTTACAAATATGGAAAGTTACATCCGGGGTGTTACAACAGGGCCGCGGTGATTCCTCCCAACTTCAGGTTGGCGACTGGAGTCAGTAAGTTCACTGGCGAGTCCAAGCCTGACACTTGGCTTGAGGACTACATAGTAGCTGTTCAGATTGGCGGTGGCAATGATGAAGTGGCTATGAAGCACCTTCCTCTGATGTTGGAGGGCTCGGCCAGAGCATGGTTAAACCAGTTAGCACCCGGCAGTATTTATAGTTGGGAAGATCTTGCCCGAGTGTTTGTCAGAACATTTGAAGGAACATGCAAACGGCCAGCAAGGTTGACAGAGCTGCAATCTTGTGTGCAGAAGCCCAATGAAACTTTGAGGGACTATATCCAGAGATGGATCACGTTGCATCACACGGTGGAAAATGTGGCTGATCACCAAGCAGTTTGTGCCTTCAAGGAAGGCGTCAACTACCGAGAGCGTAATTTGAAGTTCGGTCGGACCGGAGATATGTCTCTGATTCGGATGATGGAGATTGCCACCAATTATGCCTATGGTGAAGAGGAGGATCGGCTCCGGAGTGGCAAACGCAAAACAGTCGTCCACAAAACCGGGGGAGGGAACTCCAGTCAGAAGCAGAAGCGCAAAGCCGAGCCAGCTGCTCCTGGAGAGTCCTTAGCCGTGACTCAAGGAAAATTCAAGGGAAAACCCAAGGGGCCGTGGAACCCTAAGAAAGTAAAAGATCAAGATGGGAACGATGTGTTGGATCTGCCATGCCACATCCACACAAAGAAAGATGAGGAGGGTAATCTCATTTACCCAAAGCATACCACTCGACAGTGTCGGCTCCTAATCCAGCAGTTCCGAGAGAAACAACCCAAGGAGAAGGAAAAGGAGTCGGACAAGGTAGAGGACAAAGAGGAAAGTGACGATGGTTACCCTCACGTCAATTCCACTCTGATGATTTGTGCTGATGTTGAGAGCAAAAGTCGACTGAAAGGTTCAGACTGCCATTACATTCGACCAGTCTGATCAACCGACGCATATAGCCACCCTTGGGAGGCAAGCATTGGTGGTCGACCTAGTCGTCGAAGGCACTCGGTTGACTAGAGTTCTAATGGATGGATGCAGTGGTTGAATATTCTGTATGCAGAGACGCTGAAAGGAATGGGCATTCCGATGTCCAGACTCGGCGAAAGCAACATGAGTTTCCATGGAGTCATCCCTGGCAAGAAGGTTGAGTCACTCGGCCAGATCGCCCTTGATGTAGTTTTCGGTGATTACAAGAATTACCGCAAAGAAAAGTTGACATTCGAAGTTGTGGATTTTCAGTACTTATCACGCTATTCGGGAGGCGACTACGACGTTTATGGTTCGACCATGCTCGTGTATCTCAAGTTGAAGATGCCTGGTCCTAAAGGTGTGATCACTATCACTGGCAATCGGAAGAAGGCAGAAGAGTGCTTCCAGAAAGGCTCGAAGATCGCCGATGCACAGATGGCAGTAGTGGAATTGCAGGAGTATCAGAAAAATGCAGATCCGAGTGATTTGTTATGAGCTAAGAAGCCCACCACGGAATCAACATTTTAGTCGTCTGGCGAAACGAAGCCGATTCATATCCACCCGACGGATCCCAATGCTGCTCCGACTCACATTACAACAACATTCGACTCCAAATAGGAAGAAGCGCTCATCCAGTTCCTCCGTGTGAACTAGGACATCTTTGCATGGAAACCTTCCGACATGCCTGGTGTTCCCAGGGAGCTGGCTGAGCATCGTTTGCGAGTCGACCCAAAAGTGAAACCACTCAAAGAACATCTTCGACGATCCGCCGTGCAAAAGAGGAAGGCAATCGGGGAAGAAGTGGCTCAGCTCCTGGCAACTGAGTTTATCCGAGAGATTTACCACTCTGAGTGGCTAGCCAATGTTGTCATGGTCCCTAAGAAGGACGACTCACTTCGCATGTGCATTGACTTTAAGCATATCAATCGGGCCTGCCCGAAAGATCACTTTCCCCTCCCTCACATCGACCAAATCGTCGACTCAACTGTGGGGTGTGAGCGTTTGTCCTTTTTGGACGCTTATTCGGGGTGTCATCAAATCCGTCTGTATGGCCCCAACGAGATAAAAACAGCTTTCATTACTCCATTTGGGTGCTTCTGTTATGTCACCATGCCATTCGGCTTGAAGAATGCTGGAGCCACATTCATGCGGATTGTCGGCGTTCTGAGAACGGGGGTACCCAGACTTGCCTGCCTGCGGCCTACGGCGTGACTCAAGGGGTGGCCCAGTACGACCCATCTTCATCAGCACGAGCTCAAGACTCTCGGCGGACGACAGGAAGCTTCCTCAGGCACGGCCTCGTCAGGCTGGCTCGCGAGGAGGAGGAGAGATCAAGGCGGGGTACCTCACGAGTGCCCATGATGCAAGCCATGACGACCAAGGGCGCCAGCCTGTGCAGTGTCCTCATTTCCTCTTTGGTGCAAAGGGGGCAAGCGCAGGCGAGAGTATGAAGCAAAGGCACCCGTTTCGGTGCAACAAGACCAAGACCGTCCCAACGGCAGGAAGGAGGTCATCGTGGAGCCCAAGCCGGCGTCACCACCAGAGCCTTTGACAGGCGAGGACCAACTTTAGTCAGGATAAGTGTACTAGATGTTCCCCTTCAAAATGGCCAATTGTTGGCGCCCTTCCCGCTCAATATTTGGGAAGAGGCCTAGGGCCCCTGCCTATAAGTAGAGCTAGCCACCACAGTAGAGGGAGAGGGATCCGGACGCCTCATCTTAGCTTGATCCAACCCGATCGAGAGCCTAGCCACAAGAACACCTCACCCTCGCGAGGCTGTTCTTCCTTGTATTGTTCATCATCAGCCCAAGAGGCAATCCACCACACCACACACTGGAGTTGGTGTTACACCACAATGGTGGCCCGAACCAGTATAAACCTTGCGTCTCTTGTGTTATTCTCTTGGTAGTTTTAGATCCTTGCGAGGCGACGAGGCGCAGGTAGGTAGGGGGTGAGATCTCCGCATGCACCCCAGAGTTCGAACCTAGAGGGTCTGCCGGAACTCGAAATCTGACATTTGGCGCGCCAGGCAGGGGTGCACCGGAATCCGTCTTCGCCGCCATGTTCTTCGCCGCCCATCGCATCCATGTCAGACGCTCGTCGGGCCCGCGCCGAGCGCCGGGCCGCTCTCGCTACCCACATCGCCCAGACGGCCCCCATCGGCGGCCGCCCCCGCCGTTCCCCGTCACCTAACGTCAACGCCGCCATCGGCCCGGCGGGGAACGAGCAGCAAGCATCGTGCCAGCATCCGTTCGTAAGGCGAGATGGGCGTACCGCTACTCCTTCACTCGCCCCGGTTGGTTCTTCGTCTCGTGCGCTCCGCGCGCTCATCGTGGCAAACGAGCTCCTACGCTACCGCCCTGTCGACGAAGAGTGGCTCGACCGCGTCGCCGAGCTCGTCGCTCGCGGGCTCCCCATGACGTCCTTCTCGCTGCACGCGCCCGCCCCTTTCGGCGATGAAGCTCAGGGCGCCTCGGCCGCCTCCCCCTCAAGAAGGCTTTGGCCCCAAAGCGCGTGGCCTGGCGGAACCCCTCCGTCCGGCACCGGCGCAGCAAGCGGAAGCTGTCAAGAGGTCCTCGTCCCCAAGAAGCTGCCCGAGTGCTCCCCGCGCCGGCCCGTCACGACCACGCTCCTGCTCCAGCACGCCAAGACCCCGCGCTGCTCCCAGCGGCAGCGCATGGGGAACCGCAAGACTAGGCTCTTCATCCCCAAAGGCCCCCCGTGGCCACAGCAGGCTGCCGCGCCTTCACCACCGAGCTGCACAGCGTCGCGTGGCCCGGCAAGTTCAAGCCAGACCTGCCTCCTCGCTTCTGACAGCACGGCCGACCAGTGAGTTCCTCAGCTCTGAGCTGGGCATCAAGCATAGCAGGGGACGAGAAGGTCATGGCGAACTGGTTTCCCATGGCACTCAAGGGCAGGGCCCTTTTTGGCTCTGAACCTGGCTCCTAGCACGATCTCCTCACAGGGCGAGATCGCACCCACTTCATCGCCAACTTCCAATGTACTCGTGACCGGCCTCCTGCCGTGAGCGACATGCGCCGCACCAAGCAGCAGCCAGGGGAGACCCTACAGAAGTACATCCAGCGCTTCAACAACGCATGCCTCAAGATTCCCAAGGTGACCCAGGAGGCCATCTTCTCAGCCTTCTCCGACGATGTGCGTGACGTCAAGATGAAGGAGGAGCTGGTGATGCATGAAGACCTGTGCACATCCTTGGAGCTGTTCAACTTGGCGACCAAGTGCGCCCGAGAACTGAGGAAGGGCGCCTTTCCCTCCTCGAGCTGCCGGCCCTTGAGACCAGAAGAGAAGAAGCCCAAGGCCAAGGGCGTGAAGCGCAAGGGGCTGCCGTGCTCATGGCGAACCAGATACTGCGAGGCGAGAGATCAACCCGAGTCTTCGAGGGCAGCCGTCTGTGTGTACCACGACCTCCACACACACAACACCAGCAGATGTCAAGAGCTCCGAGCCGTGCGAGAAGGGAGAATCGGCCGATGCCCAGACCGCCTTGATCGAGGCTACTGACCGAGGAGGAGGAAGAAGCGCAGGACCTTTGGGAAGACCGTGGCCCTCGCCAAGGGTGGCGTGACCGACCTCGCGAGGATCGCTGGCAGGATCAGCCTCGCGAGGATCGCCCGCAAGGAAACGCATGCCTCCCTCCTCTGCCGCCACAGCCAAGGAGAAATGAGGACCATCATCAGGACGAGGGGGCTGGGGGCTTCTAGGAGCCGCGCGCGATCGCTTGCATCCTGGGCGTTGCTCAAGCCCCAGCCTCTCAACGCATCTTCAAGCAGTTCGCCCGAGAAGTGAATGCAGTCCTCCCCAAGCTCAAAGCCACGCGCCCTCTCAGGTGGTCAGCATGCGCCATCACGTTCAGCTCAGCAGATCAGCTCAAGTGCGCGGCCACAGCCGTAGTCCTCCCGATGCTTTGTTCCCCAATCATCAGCAACGTGCAAGTCACCAGGACCCTCATCAATGGCGGAGCAGGGCTCAATGTCCCGTCCTTAGAGACATTCAACAATCTCCAAGTGCCTTACAATCAGCTTCAGCCAACCAAGCCTTTCTCCGGAGTCACAGATGGCTCCACAGTTCCGATTGGGCAGGTCCGCCTCCCCGTCACCCTTGGGGCGCGCGACAACTACCGCACCGAGCTCATCGACTTTGATGTCACCCACATTCAACTGCCATACAATGCCATCCTCGGGTACCCAGCTCTGGCCAAGTTCATGGCCGTGACTCATCACGGCTACAACATCCTCAAGATGCCAGGAAGCGACGGAGTCATCACGGTGCCTTGTGAAGAGAGAGACGCAGTGTGCTCCTTGGAGCGAGCTTTTCAAGCCGCGTCACTTGAAGACCGAGATTGCAGGAGCGGGAGGCTCCCTGATACTGCTCCCAAGAAGAAGACATCGCCAGGCCCGACCCCTCGAGAGGCAGGCCCCTCGGGGGTCCGTGCACATCTGAGGCACCTCATTCATGTCGCATAGGAAGGCGCGCCCGACGCCCTCCTCGAGCAAGGCCCAGGGGCTCTCTCCTGGAGGGCAACCGACCTTGCTAAGGTCACGAGGGAGTTGCTTGGGCACCACTTGGAGGCGTGTTTCAAAGCACGTTTCCCTCAGGAAGGAGCAAGGCAGGAGGGCCAAACCCTCGGGAGTTCATCGGCCAGATCATTCGGGGCTGCAGGAGTCAAGAGTCATGAGTGGCAGCCACAGCTTACCCGCCGTAGCTCCCCATCCGAGGCGAGGATGGTGGGCTGCGTCTGCATCGACATACCGAGGGCTCAACCGAGCCGCCTCTCGAGGCGCCTCTGGCCCCTCACGCGTGGGGCGCTGCGAGTCCACCTACAGCTACGTTTGCATGCCCTCTACGTGCAGGCACAGTCGCCCGCAGGCAGCCTCCTCATAGGGAGCATCTGGAGGCTCAGAGGCTAGGCATTCCGCGGTCTTGGCGGAGATGGAGATGGTCGCGAGCCACCAGCGCCTCCCGGGCCTCCCGAGGCTCCTGGGCACAGGGGGCTCGTGAATCGGCTTCCGCAACCCTCGGCGTCGCTACTTCAGCATCCCCGTCTTCAGCGTTGCTCAGTGTCATCCTTGAGTTTCATTTCCAGTGGGAGGCGCCCCAGGCTGCATCATTCCCAGGCCAGTGGGTCCATCCTGCGGCGTGTATCCTTTTACTTCATATTCCTAGCTTACCTTATCGGCGCCCTCGGGCTGCATCATCCCAAGCCACTCGGGCGGACCCGGCGGCATGTACCGCTCTTGCGTTTATTGAATTCGGCGTTTGACCCATCATGATTGTTATTTGATGCGTCCACGGCACCCCTTCTTCCTCCATGTCGGCAGCTTGCACGTTAAAGGGGGTACACGAGCATCGCGACTCATGGGCTCCTCTGGCTCTCCGGCCCTCACCCTCACAGCCTTGTCCACGACATGCGACACAGCATACCAGCGACAGTGAGACCGCTCGAGGCGGGACCGAGGATGTAGGCGTCGGCATCTAACCAAATTTGCAAGAACACACCACAAGTTAAGGCCAGTGCAGGCGCAACCCGCCTTGAGTGGGCCCCGTGAGTCCGTGGCGGCTCACGGGTGCCCAGACTCACTCGTCGAGGCCCTACCGTGCCAGCCACGTGTCGAGGCGGGGCTGTACGCGCCAGGGCTCCTCCGGGGCCCCCTCACGCACCAGTGGAAGCACCGTGCTCCATGCTGGCTGGCGACCTTTGCCGAGGGCGGCTATGGCCGTCACATCTGAGGCGCTATGCTCCTTGTTGGTGATAAACAAGCGAGGGGTGGCCCGGCCATCAACAAGGGCCAGAGCTCAATGTCTGGTCTCATCATAGCGCCTCCCCTCGGGGAGTGTCGCGAGGCTGGGAGCAGGGAGCTACGCTTTGGGTCACGCCAGGCAGCGCGCCACCCAGCCGGGCCTCGGGCCTGGTTCTTCACTGCGATCCCTCCCGGCGTAGCCAAGGTCGAAAGGCCATTTGAGCGTTAAGGGGACTCACTGAGCATCGCGACTCGGGAGCCTAACTGGTCACGTAGCCCCTCACTCCTTAGTTCCGAAGGCTAGCGGCGCTTGAGGTATCTGTGAGGCAGGCTCTGCAGATGTAGAATGCTAAATTCACCCATACATCTCACCTCCCTACTTGTTGTTCATGCGCCAAGGGGACTCTCGAGCATCGCGGCTCAGGAGCCTAACTTGTCACATAGCCCCTCCTCCTTGGTCCGTCCTGGTTTCGGTCGGGGCTAATGGCGACTGAGGTATCTTGGGGGGCAGACTCTGCGGCGTAGAACATAAGCAAGTAGGAAGGAAAAGCATAAATCTCAAGGAATTAAAAGCAAATATTACAGTCCATAGCTGTTGTCACAACACCTGTGCAAGTTTAAATGCCTCCAGAGGCATGATGAATGTTGCAGGAGGCTGAAAGCGGACAGGGAGCCACAAAGGAGTCACTTGTTGTGGCCGGAGCTCTTGTGAGGCGGGTTAAGCCTCGTGAAGCCTCGGGGCGGCAGTGCCTCGCTTCGGCTTGGTCTTGAGGCCGAACCGCCCGTGAGCCTCCTGCTCGACCCTTCATGGCCTCGGCAGCGGCAGCAGCAGCCTCGCCGCTCAGGGGCTCCAGCAGAGCTGTCTAGGTCGGCGTTGGGATCGCAAAGGTAGAGCGAGGTAAGGACGCGTCAGTATCTGAGAAGAGCAGGACCCGCGCCTCGGCCTCAGCCGTGGGGCCAAGGCCAAGGTGACATCTTCAAGGGAATGGACCAGGAAGAAGCAACTTGGCGGAGGCCGTCCTCGGCGCCCGCCAGCAGAGCTATCGAGCAGCTGTCGTAAAAGCGGCTCGGCAAGGTGTGACCCTTCACCTCCATCTCATGAAAGCCACACTGTCCTCGGCGAGACCCGCTTTTGCCGTCCAGCTCGACCCTCTTAGCCTCCAACTCACCTCCAGCGCACCAGCGGCCGGCGCGGAATTAAGCCAGCGTCCCGGTCCCAGCGGGCGCCTCGCGAGCCTTCATGTCTTCCTCCTTCTCTTGGCGAATGTGGGCCTCCTTGGCAAGCTGGTCCGCATGAGCCACGCAGCTCGCTCTCCAGCGCCTGCAGCGACCTCGGACATCGGCTACCTCCCCAAAGCGGCGTCACGAGCAGCCGCCGCCCCAGGGCGGCCTGCTTCTCCTTATGCCATAAGCCGTCGCGGCCTGAACCAACGCCCTTTCGAATCAGCGTCAGGCGAACTCAGCGGAGGCCAGCTCAAGCGCCCGGCCACCTGCGAGGTCGGCGCCCGGAAGATCTTCTGCCCGCGGTCCGGTTCAGCGACGGCATGATCCGGGGGCAGTGGGAGGTCGGAGGGCAATTGGTGGAGTAGGAGGAGGGGGCGGCGTAACCACAACATCTGGCGGGACCTTACAGGCCCCGGACAGGCTGCGGCGATGGCATCGAGCAAGGATACCTCAGGAGTCCCTTGGGCCATGGGGCTGAGCTCGCCCAGCTAGCTCCATGAGGCCTGCTTCGGATGACCCAGGCGGGAGGCACGTGTCTTGCCGTCACCTTCTTTCACAGGCGGAGCCCTGCCCCCAGCACAAGCCTCGGGAGCTCCCTTGAGCTTGCCAAATGCATGAGGCGCCAACCTAGCCAAGGAATACATATATCAAGCCTCAGCGACAAAGCAAGAAATAAAACAAGAATCAAGCACTTCTGGTCATCGCTCATGAGCTCGAGCAACCTTGACCAAACTTCAAGCCGAAAGCTTGGCTGCAGGGATCAGCCTCAAGAGGCCGGGAGGCGAGGCGCATCTGCGGATCGCCTCGGGCAGGGCAGACCATGGGACCAGCCAGTTCTGTCCTTCTTGAGATCGGGGCAAGCTCGCCGCCCGCTCATTGCCATCCTCGTCGTCGCTCGGCAAGCGGCGGCGGGACCTGCGCCGGGGAGGCGCTCTCGACTCCCGTTGGTCGCTCGAGTCAGCCCCTCTTCCCGCTCCTCTTCTTCCTCCTCTCCGCTGGAGTCGCCGGAGGACCACGTTCACCGTCGCCAAGGCCGCGGGTCCTCGAGAACCTCCATGAGACGCAGGCCCGTCCCCATTGAAAGCGGGCATGGAGTCCACCGCTGCTCCCAATCATCTCGAAGGCAGAAGTGCAGGGAGGCGCCCTCCAGCCTCGCCCGTCTCCCGACCAAGATTGGAGGACCATGGCCAGATCTTCGTCGGCCAAGACTGCGGGGCTCGGCGGGGCCTCCTGGCCAGGCAATCTTGTGAAGCGGTGCCACCTGGTGCTCAGGAACTCCCTCGGGAGGCGCCCGGTCAAGCCGCCCGTCGCCATGTTGCCCGGCCACGAGGTCCCGTTCATCTTCTCAGCACCGGCTTGGCGAGGATCCACGAGTTCAGCATAAGACCAATGCGTCGGTGGTCGTGGGCTGCTCCGTGGGCAGAATCGGTCGAGGATGGATCTTGAGCGTCTACCATGACCACTTGCTCCTGAAGCCCTCAATCCTCTTCGGGCTTGAGATGGCGTTGGAGCTGCCATCGCATAGCGAAACTTCAGCGCCAGCGGATATGGGTCAGCGAAGGCGGAGGTAGAAGTAGTGGCGCCTTACAAAGACTCTTTGAGGTGGCACCCGACATGAGCCTCACAATAGTAAGCGAATCGCGAGAAGGAGAATGGAGTTAGGGTGGAGGTGCGAGCTTGCAGATTTGTAATGGCGAGACGACGAAAAGAAGAACTTCGAAAAGGAGGCACCGGACCCGGCAATAGGCGCTCACGAAGGCGGATAGAAGGTTCTTCCTTGGTCCTCGAGAAGAAGCGGGCCAGCCACGAGCACCACTGCCCACGTCATTGCCTTGCGCCGTCGTCATCCGGGCCTTCGGGCAGGCTCTTCTCCGACTGCGTTCCGGGGAGTCAAAGGCGGAGTGAGTACCAAGCTCGGCCAGAATGCAGCGAGCACCATGTCTTGCTAGGGCACACGATCGAAGTAGATCTGGAGATTTCGGAGCGAGGAAGGAAAAGGCGCAAGAAGGGCTCGGACAATGGTAGGAAGACAAAGGAAGCAAAGCCTTGGCGGGTGCCGCTCTTTTTGTCGATTCCGCTTGATTGCTAAAGCGCCACGTCCAATCAACTACCACTTGGCGCCCAAGGCCGCTTGAGCTATTAGGGCTCAGCGGTGCTTCACACTTGCCTTGCCAGCTTCTCGCTCAGCAAAGTCGAGGTAGCCTTGGGCCGGGGTCTCTTGTCGGCGTTACAGGAGCAGGTGTACCAGACTTGCTGCCTGCGGCCTGCGGCGTGGCTCAAGGGTGGCCAGTCGGCCCATCATCATCGGCATAAGCTCAAGGCCCTCGCGGTCAAGCCTCATGAAGCGGCGCGAAGGCTTCCTCGAGCCGCAGCCTCGTCGGGCTGGCTCGCGAGGCGTGAGATCAAGCGGGGTACCTCATGGGGTGCCCATGGCATAGCCATGGCGACCAAAGGCGCCAGGCGCCCGACTGCTGCTTGATGTCCTCATTTCCTCTTTGGTGCAAAGGGGCAAGCGGCGAAGTATCAACAAAGGCACCCGTTTGATTGCAACAAGACCAAGACCGTCTAGCGGCAGGAAGGAGGTCATCGTGGAGCCCAAGCCGGCGTCCTCGAGCCTTTGGCGGCGGACCAACTTTATTCAGGATAAGTGTACTAGATGTTTCCCCTTCAAAATGGCCAATTGTTGGCGCCCTTCCTGCTCAATATTTGGGGAAGAGGCCTAGGGCCCCTGCCTATATGTGAGCTAGCCACCTGATGGGGAGAGGGATCCGGACGCCTCATCTTGGCTTGATCCAACCCGATCAAGAGCCTAGCCACAGAACACCTCACCACAAGCGGTTGTTCTTCCTTGTGTGTTCATCATCGACCCAAGAGGCAATCCACCACACCACACACTGGACTAGGGTGTTACACCACAATGGTGGCCCGAACCAGTATAAACCTTGCGTCTCTTGTGTTATTCTCTTGGTAGTTTAAGACCCTTGCGAGGCGATGAGGCGCAGGTAGGTAGGGGGTGAGATCTCCGCATGCACCCCAGAGTTTGAACCTAGAGGGTCTGCCGGAACCCGAAATCCGACACGGATGATTCAGAAGTGTTTACTCACTCAAGTCAGTCGAAATGTGGAAGCATACATGGATGATATTGTGGTTAAGTCATGTAAAGGTTCCGACATACTGGCCGACCTTGCTGAAACCTTTGCCAACCTTAGAAGGTATGATATCAAGCTTAATCCATCAAAGTGCACATTCGGAGGCTGTCGGTGCAGGGCAGGGGTCCCGAACTTGCACGCCTCGACTGCTGGCGTGGCTCAAGGGGGGCCCATCACGGCCCATCTTCATCAACACAAGCTCAAGACCCTCGCGAGAGCCAAGCCTCATGAAGGCGAGACAGCGAGGAGCTTCCTCGAACCTGCAACCTCATCGGTGGCTCGCATGAGGCGGAAAGATCAAGGCGGGGTACCTCACGAGGTGCCCATGGCGCATAAGCCATGGCGACCAAGGGTGCCGAGGTAGGCGCCCGCCGTACCGGTGTCCTCCTTTCCTCTTTGGTGCAAAGGGAGCAAGTCTGCCGAGAGCATCAAGCAAAAGGCATCCATTTGGTTGCAACAAAACCAAGACCAATAGCGGCAGGAAGGAAGTCATTGTGGAGCCCAAGGCAGGCGTCACCACGAGAATCGTTGACGCGAGGACCAACTTTAGTCAGGATAAGTGTACCAGATGTTCCCCTTCAAAATGGCCAATTGTTGGCGCCCTTCCCGCTCAATTTTTGGGAAGAGGCCCAGGGCCTCTGCCTATAAATAGGAATAGCCTCCCACGGGGTAGAGGGCTCGATCCGGGATCCAGAACAGAGCTAGGGGCATCGAAAAGAGAGAGAGAGAGAGAGGAGAGGAGCGACTGAACCCCTCCTAGCAGTTCATCACCCGGCCAAGAACAGACCCTCGCGAGGCTGTTCTTCCTTGTATTGTTCATCACCATCAGCCCAAGAGGCAATCCACCACGCCACAAACTAGAGTAGGGTATTACACCACAATGGTGGCCCGAACTAGTATAAACCTTGTGTCTCTTGTGTTGTTCCTTTCATAGTTTAGATCTTAGCGGGCCGGGGTGCAGGTCGGTGAGGCGAGATCTCCGCGCACCCAGTGTTCGAACCTCAAGGTGCCGTAACCGAAATCCGACATTTAGGCGCTAGGTAAAGTCATGGGATCCACCTACATCGCCGTGCCCGTCGCGCCGTCATCGCCAGGTCCAGCGACAGGCGGGCAGCCAGATCCCTCGGCGGCTTGGCCGCCCACCTTGGCTCGCTTCGCCTCGGGCGACCCCATACCCGAAGCTCGCGGTCCGTGAAGCGGCTGGCTTGTGAGCGGCGTGGACGAGCCGACAACTCTCACGCCCAGCGGCCTTGGTCTGCAGCGAGGCCTCAACCATGCAGCGTCGCGGCCTTAGTACACCAGCCCAGGGCAGGTGAACTCGAGGCCACACTCACGGTGGCCGGGAGCTCTTTGAGTGTGTAGGCTCTTTGGAAGGCGGCATGACGTCTTTGCTAAGCGGGTGGCGAGCTCACAGGCTTTTCCGCCTCGAGGCTCACCCCTACGCACCCAGCTCCACCTCGAGGTCCAGGGTGGCCCTTGCAGGGGGCTCCCTGCCTTGACCATGGGCTCCAAAGCTACTCCAACACCAGCGAAGCTATCGGCCACCGGGCCAGCGGCGTGGTGCTGCCTCCGCTCCGGCCAGCGAAGAAGGACTCGCCGTGACCCACGGCCCCGATGGGCATGGCGCTACCACCCCGGTGGGCGCCTCAAGCGAGCTGCATGGCGTGGAGCACTATGGCGCGGCCTTGGGATGGCGGCCCCGAAGAATCGTGCCCCACATTATGGACCAGGACACCAACATGAGGCCGAACAAGGCTCGCTCCTCAGCCCAAGCTTGGAGACGGCGTGAAGCTGAGCTCTTCCGAGGAGCCCGTAGAAGGCCCCACCGCCCACGTTGGGCGATGATTATCGGGTACCGCTAATTCCTCGGGGAGCTGGCATCGCTAATCATGAATCGCGAGGGAGTGCAGGTCGCCCTGACACGGCTGCCCCAGCGATCTCCTACCCCTCGGGAGGAGGCGTCGGGAGCTCTTGGGAGAGGAGTCGAGATCCGACATCACCACCCAGCGTTGTTGAACAAAGCGTTCTCGGGAGGTAGGCCCTCTGCTTGGTGAGGTGCCTCGGGGCCTGCCTGGCGGAGGACCCATAGTCGTCGGGGAACCGGGCGACCGCTCTACCCCATTAAGCGGCGTCCTAGTTTCGGTGTGTCGTTGATGGCACTAAGTCTTGACGCCAAAGCGGGGCCCTCGTCTGGCGATATAAACAAGGCGGTACACATGAAGAAGGCCGGTGCTGTGAAGCTCGCCGCCCGTGACACTCTCCGTAATAATGAGTGGGGCTGTACATGCCCCGAGTCTCGAGGTGCCGGCCTCAAGCCACAGGGCTCCTCCCGCCAGTGGCAGCACTTAGCTCAGCTGGTGAGAAGGCGTCCAAGACTAGACTAGGTGCGGACTGCGGCCTTTTCTTCTTTCATTGCTTTTCCCTTTGGTTGTCACTTTCCCCAGCTGGATTTAAGTTGGATTGAATTTGAGATTTGCGAGTGTTTGGGGAAGGGGTGCTTAGTCTTGTTGAGCAATCTCTCGGCGTTCGATTACCGCTTTGCCTCAGCTGCCTCCCCTCGTGAGCCCCTCGCGAGCCAGGTTGAGCCTAGCTTGCGTGCAGCCCAATTTGCCGCCGCCCGCATCCTCTCGGGAGGTTTTACTGCAGATCCTCTGAGTTCGATCGGGAGACACTTGAGGCGCCACAGCCCTGCGAGGCTATCTCGAGGCCCTTGCAGGACAAGGTAAACTAGCCAGCCACTTGGCGCGGCGTCTGGGTGATATAGCATCAACTAATACACAGAACACAAGTTTTACATGAGGCTCCCCCTCCCAAAATGCTCTCACAACCGTCGGGGCAAAACACGAGCTCTAATCGTGCGGGGTAAGGAACCATGAGCGTCTTGTGATCGATCGGATAAATCCCCAATGCATCCTCGGGGCACCTCTGAACTATTCTTTGGCGTCGCTGGCCTCGCCATCGCTCTGCGTTGTCACCGGCGGCGTCGGGGCGTCCACCGCCGCCTTCATCAGCAGCCACGATCATGCCATCGTTATCTGAAGCGAAAGGCCACGGCGGCGTCCATGTTGTCCTCCACCCGGTCGCCCGGAGTCACCCGAGCGGCGAAGTGCTGGGGCGATAGCGGCGTCGAAGTCGAAGTGGAGTCCATATTCGGAGATGGCTGAAAGAGCGAGAAAAAGCGGCGCCCGGCGGTAGCGGCTCCTCTCCTCCACCAACCTGCGGCTCTGAGCCGACCCGGCGCCTCCAGCCACGTCACCACGTCGGTGAAGAACTGAAAGGTTGCGGCGTAGTTAACTGCGTGCGGCTGCCAACAACCGCCTCGCGAATGTTACCCAAAACTGCGTTGGCTCTCTCCCGAGTGTGGTGAGCATGGGGCTGTGCTCATGCTCCGAGATCGCCGTTGGCGTATCTATCCGCGATACTGTCGTCACGGCAGCCTCAGCCTCGTCCAACCGTTGGCGAAGAAAGCACCTCGGCACGAGGGTGGTGCTCCTCTGCGCCACCTCAAAGGGCGGCCGAAGCATCGGCCCGCTGCGTCACTTCCTCCTCCTGCCAGCCCTCAAAGGCAGCGGTCCTACCTTCAGCCTCGGCTCGGATCAACCCCAGCCTCTCTCGAACTTCGCGCTCAAGGTTCAAGTGCACCGTCGCCACCCGGCGTCCGACCTCCTCGAGGACACGAGGCTTCCAGCGCAGTGACATCATCCTCCGCCCGCGTTACCAAGTGCTCCCTTGTTTCCGGCGCTTTCACGTACTGCGTAGGCGTTAGCGGCTTCAGTCGATGCCTCCTCACGCTTCTGGAGGCTCTGGCTGGGTTGCTGAGGCCACCTTCATCGATGCAAGGCGTCTCGGCGCAGCTCCACCTGCTTCTCGATGGCGCCGGGCCGGGAGTTCCCGCGCCCGCTCCTCCGCCGCTCTTCGTCGCGGTCAGCTTCCCGAGCCTCCTCGGCGACCGAAGCGGACCTCGGGAAGCCAGCGATGCTGTGGCCTCCCCCATTGTCAAGATCCGCTGATGGCGCGCAAGGCGACAGCCGCCTTCATTTCCGCGCTTTGTCCCGGACTTGGTATGAGCCCTCATCCTCGGTAGCGTCTTCATCAATGCGAGCTCTTCACCAAAGCGAGCTCACAGCGTCGGCCGCCCTCAAAAGAAACCCTTGGCGAAGCGCGACACTCCAGGCGGCTCAAGTCGTCTTCCACACCATCATCCGCCTCAAGGGGCCTTGCAGGGCCACTGATCAGCACTCCTCCTCCACGGGGCTGTGGGGCTGGCGCCCTCTTGCAGCCGAGACACGCCTCGCGAAGCCGGGCGAGCCAGCCCATCTAAAAAGGCGCGAGGAATACCTCAGGTAATCCAGTGGCGACTGACGGAATGAAAAGCCTGACAGTGGCTGGTATGCCACGAAGGCTTTCGAGAAAGTCGATTCGCGCCGAGGCCGCGGAGGACGTGATGCGCCTCGGGATGGTTCGTCTCTCGACCAGCCTCCTGCACGAGACTCTGCTGCTCGGGGCGCTTCGAGGCGGCGTGGGGGCGGAGCCAAGGGGTTGGCTACTCAGCCATCTCCGTGAGCTCGTGAAGGAAGAGCCCTGCATGAACAGAGGATCGATAAAAAGCAATAGAAGGATCGGGGAGCTAGAAAAGGGAAGGCTTACTCATTGGTGGCGAAATACTTCCTCACGCTTCAGTGCGATAAGGGTAAATCGTCACCCAAGGCCTCCCTTCTCTTAGGAGAGCCTCAAGTCCACAGCCCAGGCGACCAAAGTTGGCGGGGTCAACTGCTGGCGAGAAGGAAGCGTCAAAGGCGACCCGGCGTGAAGCGATCTACTCCCTGATGCGCCGCGGTCACCTGCGCCAAGAAAAATGCTTCCAGGGCCCGAGGCGTCGGCGCATGAACCTTCTTGGGCGAAGCTTCTTTCGCCACCCCAGCCCGCGGCAACTTTGGGCCTCGGGGCGCTGCTCCCTCAAAGGCGCCGCTGGCGCCGTCACCCTTATGAGGCCCCTCGGCTCAATGACTTATCTCCTGCTCCGCTTTTCGAGGAAAAATGGCCATTAGCCGGTGGCGGCCACCACCTTAGTTCTCGCTTGAGACCCGGAGGCCAGTGAGAATTCTGGCCCCCGATGCGTCGAAGCGGGCATCCCCTGATTTACAAAATGCGCCCCTGTTGAGGCGGAGGTACAGCAAAACCCCATTTGCGGATCTTGCCAGGAGTAGGGTCGAGTCAAGACCAAGGCGCCTTTGCTTGGCGCTCGAGGCGTCGAGTCCTCTTCCACAGGAGCCTCATCACGATCTTCACGCCCATTGAAAAGCCCACATCCAGTGAGGCGGCGTTTGGAGAGAACAACACGAGCATAGCAGAACTCCTTCACACGTTAAGCGCCGTCACGCCGAGCTCCCTCAAGAGCATAAGCGCTTGAGGCGAACAAGCATGGGGAACTTCGTGGCGTCTCACAGCTAACTTTGAATTGGGGACAGCGAGCAAAGATAGCTCCCCAACGGCGAGAGTGCAGGCACCCCCGATCCGCGATACTGAGGCACCAGCTCGCTGAGAACCCGGTATGTGGTGAGAGGAAGATGAAGTCAATCCCACAAACCGTTGTTTGGATACTTGCAATTGAAGCTACACCCCAAAAGTGGGTGGAATTGACAAAGCGTCAGAGTGAAGAGTAGCTGCAACCAAGGCAAGCTGAGGGGAAGGATGCCCATCATTGGCCTCCCAAGCAGGCGAAGACCGCAGAAGAGTAATGGATTCTAGACCCAAGTGCATCATATGGATCTGATAGTGGGAGACATAGCATTGAAGGAAATCGAAAGAGGTGGAACCAGCCCATCCAGGCGTCAATGAAAATACCCGGACCTCAGTGATTATCACATCACGATGGAGAAGTGATTAGCGAGCCAGGCCGTCGTCCACCGCATTCGTTGAAGATGGTGGCCAAAAGCCGAGTGACCTTGCCCGGAGGCCTCTCGATTGAGTATGATCGACCGATCGTGGCCAGTATGGGGGCAGCCGCCCGGCTTGACAATGACGAAAGCGGAGGCATGGGCTTCTTCCTCTTCCTTCTTCGTGCGGAGCCATGGTAATGGAAGGGGGAAGGTTTGAGATTGGATTGGGAATGACTGGAGTTTGAAGAGGAAGGGTGGGGGCCGTTGAGGCGGGCGAGAGGCTGACTGTGTGTCTGACTCAAGAGTCTGCCTAGCATGGCACAAAATAAGGCGCGTGAAACAGTGCACGCCCACGTCCAATCAACAGCCCCGGCGCCCAAAAGGCATGAGTACTGTTTGAGCCGCATGGCGCTTAGCTGCCCCTATAGCCTCTACCTTTCGGCCAAGCCGGGCGCGTGCTTAGGCCAGGGGGCTTCACAGCCAGTTCTGAGGCAGCGAGGTTGGAGACACTGCACCTTGCGGCTTCTTGGCGTGGCTCAAGGGCCCATCGACGGCCCATCTTCATAGCCTGAGCTCAAGACCCTCACGGTGGCCAAGCCTCGCCAGGAGAAACGAGCGCAAGGCTTCACAGGCGGCCTCATCGGTGGCTCGCGAGGAGGCGGAGAAATCAAAGAGGCGGGGAATGCCTCACGAGGTGCCCATGATGCAAGCCATGACAACCAAGAGGCGCCCGGTGAGGCGCTTGCCATTACAATGTCACCTTTCCTCTTTGTTGTAAAGGGGGCAAGCGCGGTGAGAGCATCAAGCAAAGGCATCCCATTTTGGTGCAACAAGACCAAGGACCATAGCTGACAGGAAGGAAGATGTTATGGAGCCCAAGCAGCGTCACCACTAGAGCCTTTGACGGCGAGGGGACCAACTTTGGTCGAGGATAAGTGTACCGGATGTTTCCCCTTCAAAATGGCCAATTGTTGGCGCCCTTCCCGATCAATTTTTGAGGAAGAGAGGCCAGGCCTCTGCGCCTATAAATAGGACTAGCCTCCCACAGGGTACCAGAGGGCTCGATCCGAGATCGAGAACAGAGCTAGGGGGAATCGAAGAGAGAGAGAGAGAGAGAGAGAGAGAGAGAGAGAGGCCCGAACCCCTCTGTGGAGTTCATCACCTTGGCAGGAAACAGAGACCCTCGCGAGAGCTGTTCTTCCTTGTAATATTCATCACCATCGGCCCAAGAGGCAATCCACCCGCATACACAAACTAAGTAGGGTATTACACACCACAATGAGTAATGAACTAGTATAAACCTTGTGTCTCTTGTATTTGTTCCTTTCATGAATTTAGATCTTGCTTGTGGCCCGGGGCGGTAGGTAGAGTCGAGATCTCAGCGCACCCAGTGTTCGAGACCTCAAGATGCTTGAACCCGAAATCATGAGAGGCCGAGGCGGAAAATTGCTTTCAGTTTTCGTTCGGAAACGAGGGATCAGCATGCTAACTTGGAGAAAGTGGGAGCCCATACTCGAATAGAAACACCCGTCGTGTACTTGATGTCCGGAAACTTCTTTGGTTGTAAACACTAAATTCGATTCATTTCGCTTCTCGGTGAAGAGGCATTACCTCTTTACCGACCGGCAAGAAGAAAGTCGAATAAGTTAAGTGGACCCTACGAGAAGGCGTCGACATTCCTCGAATCTAAAAGCCACCTTCTGTAACACCGGAAGTAACTTTCCATATTGTAACTCCAACTCTTGCCATTTTCGGCATTGTGATATGATATTCCCTCCGTGGTTGGGTTTTCTTCATTTTGCATTTTGTCCATGTCATGCATTTTATATCATGTCATCATGTGCATCGCATTTGCATACGTGTTAGTCTCATGATTCCGAGCATTTTCCCGTTGTCCGTTTTTGTCAATCGGCACTCCTATCTCCCCGGCGGTCCCTTTCGTTTTCGTATGTAGGTACTAAACCTTCTCGGAATGGACGAGGTTTGTCTAGTGGCCTTGGTATACCACCCGTAGACCACCGGTCAAGTTTGGTCATTTAGAGCTCGTTTGGTACTCAGCGGTTAACCGCACTCTCGCAAAGGCCTCTTTTAAGTTGCAGCCCAACACCCTTCAAATAGCCCAATAACCCATCTAAGTCACTTCCATGCTCTCCGTCGTTCGATCACGATCGTGTGGTAGCTTCACCTCATTTGGACTCTCTAGCTCCTCTATGCCTATTTAAGCAACCCCCCTCCAAATCCGGATCATTCCTCCCCGAAACCCTAAAAATCCGTCGCGCCCGCCCGGTTCGTCCGCGCCGCCCGGATGACTTCGCCGCCCGCCCGCCATCCCTGGCAATGGGAGCCGCCCGTGGCCCTCCTTGCATCATGCCCTTCGCCCGCCCCTTGAACCGCATGATACAACCTTCACCATTTCAGGCCCGTCGCCGATGGCGCCCTCCGCCACCCGGGCGACGGCGCCCGCCATCCGCCACGGCCGCCGGCGCCGCCCATCCGCCCAACCGGCCGCCGCCACCCTCATGCGGACAGCCGTTAATCGCCCGAAAGCCCTCTGCCTTACCGACCCCGCCGCTTGGCGCTCACCTCGCCAGTACCGCTCCTCCACTCTCGTCGCGTCGCTCCTCCCTCGCCCGGAGCTCCAGCGAACCAGCTGCCTCGCCAGCCTCCGTCGCCGCCCCGATCAGCGGATCCGATCGGAACCCCGAGCTCCCGATTGACTTTCTCTTCTTCCCCCTCTAATTTTTCTCTAAGTCTTTAATCTCATTGAATATTTTGTGTCATTTTCAACGTGGTATAACTTTGCATCGTAGCTCCATTTTACGCGTATAATATGTCAAAATGTTCGCCTCGAAGAGTAGATCATTTCATCTCATTGCATCATTTTCATTTGAGCTCATCTTGATGCCCGAAATGCTGTTGGAAGAGGGCTATGTGATGTTAGTTTCTGTTTCTTAACAGAACTTGCACTTTTATTATTTTGCCATGATTGATGTGTGCACCCTATGAATTTGAGTCCTACATGTGTTTTGTAATATGCCATTCCATCTTTCCAGGGGTGTATGCCATGTATTTTTGTGATCTATGTGGTGACTAGCACAAGCATGCAAAGTAGGTGTCCTGATGTTGCTGTTTTCAGCCCTGTTCAGCTGATATTTTGATGCCATGTTAACTTGATGCTACCGAGAGATCCATGCATATTTTGAGATACTTCAGTAAGGATGTTTCGTTAAAATGTCTTGCTCTATCCATCCATGCCCTTGTTTGCAATTATGGAGTGCCATATCTTGAGTCAATCGAGCTCTACTTTTGCTATCAAATGTTTCCTGGCAGATTGTTTACATGTTATTCAAATTTTCCAAGGTTGTTGTGGTTGATCCATGTATGCTATGTTATTGTTCTTGCCATGTATGTCTTCTATGCCATGTTTTCTTGATGTATGTATGCTTAGTTTATCATATAAGGCTCTGTAGTGAGTGCATTGAGCTTGTAAACATGCCTACTTGTTATCAGTTTTGACATGCCATGTTGCTGAATCTGTTAACAGAAACTTTCAATATTGACATGGGTGTTACTATATTTTCTGATCCTTTTTGGCTTATGGTCAGTAAGGGACTTTTGTTCTATGCTTTGAGTAGATTCATGCCATGCCTTGTTTTGCTATTTTAAGTTCCTGTAGCATGTAGTTTTGTTGCTCTGAACATTGCAACCTGATGCTGTTTTGCCATGTCCAGCCTGATATTTTGTGCACTTTTGCCATGCTTGTTTGAACCTGTTATGATGTGAACTAGCCGTAGCTCAGTGCTCATCTTTTGTCAAGCAT